>LPNX011186911.1:295144-367561 GCA_001517045.1 Pseudotsuga menziesii | reverse complement strand
CTTCGAACGGAGCCACTGAAGGTATTACCGGTTAGGACATCCAGCCACCATAAGTGAAGATCACAAACAAAAAACTCTTAAAACTTACCTAGAGCACTTGCAAAACTTAATATTCACTGGCATCTTTTGGGATCCACATAAATACACTCAAAGCATCTCTGATAAGTTGACTCCATAGGCACTGGTCCCATCTTTTAGCATTGTTGATAATCTGGGCCATTTGTCCATCGAATATTTGATTATAAATCATATATGTGAATGCTTTATCTATTTCGTGAAGCTCTCAAATATTTGTCTATCTTTCAATTCCGATGATAGCAACATGGATTGCTTTGTCTTGTGTTAAATTCATCACATTAATCATCTTAAATCACAATAACTCCTAAACAACACCCATCCGCATCCGAAACATCTAAAAATTAACTTAAACATTGAGCCATAGAAAACTCTTTGTTAGCGACTACCCCCCTTGGCTTCGTTAGGATTTAGCCTAAACGGAGGAGCTAGGAGTAGGTGATAGTCCCTAGCTCTGTGCTTGCCCCCAAGGTCACACCTCTCCCACTTTCTCAAGTGAGGAAACAGCTTTTAGAAGATTTCTGCTGCTGATGTGCAATCGGCGGACAACACTCCTAAGACGTAGAATCTCAACTAAAGTATTCCAGGGAGTTTTTTGCCCTTGACAATTATGCTTTGCCTATAGCCGAGTATAATTGATGAGATTTTCTCCTGCTTCCTCCAAAGCTGGAATGCCTGATTTTGAATTCTGGGCCTTGGGGGGTTATTAGAGCCCAACTAAGTGTATATAAACCTACTAGGCATTGTTAAAATAAAGCATGGTCATGTCCTAAGTCAATAGGACCTTTAAAAATTTTCCAAAAAATTTTACCGGACGGGTTAAAAAATTATTTTTTAATTTTTTAATTTTTTAATTATTTCCCTAAGTTTTTTTATTAATTTTTCCATAAATTAAATGGAAAAATCTCGTTTGTAATAAGTTAGTCATCCAAACCCCGAATTCAATGATTGAAGGCTCTAACCTTAAGCCAAAAATCATTCTTGATCGGCCAACCAGTCAGATCCAACTTCCAGATCATCAATCAGACACATAATGCACATTTTCTCAAAAAAATCATTTTTAGGGAAAAAATGGAGTTTTTATTAAAAAATGATTATTTTGGAGAAAATCCAAAACTCTCCAAATTAATCCAAATTCAGTGAAATAAAAAGCTAAATGACATCTCAACGGGCATTTATGATGATTGGAGTTATCATAACTCAGCTTCAGTTAGCATTCAGTGAGCAATAAAGATATATTCAATTAACGGACTTGTCATCTCCAGCTAAACTCCCGAATTGGATGAGATGGAGAGCACTCATTGGTTTGATAATTTGATCGAGACAGAGACTAATGATTACACCGGCAGTGGCCTCTCCAGACTTAGTAGTGGCTCCTCAATACCTAAGAGGCGCCTTCACCTACCATTCACGCCCCTCTTCATCATGAGGGCGTCACCCACACGTGTGGGCTCAATAATGTCTTGAATTCAGTGCTTAGGGTTGGAGTGGGGGCGCCTTGCCTAGGTGGAGGCCTCCCCTCACTCCCAGCTCACCTTCTTTAGGGCTGGTCTTTCAGTGATGTGTCGGTCCGGTTAGGTCTGGTTTCTGGTTTTAGGGTTTTGGGTTCTTTTTTCATTGTATAAATAGAGGCTTCTTTAGCTCTATTCGGATGGATTTTTGTGTAGAGAAACTCTGTCCAAACTCTGTAAATGCTTGTTGCTTTATGCAACCATGGAATAAATTTTAACGCTTTGGAGGCTCATATGGTTTGTTAAATGTGGATGAATGCTTGGCAAATGAGGTTATAATGTTTCAATTCTCTCCTTCCATGCTTATGTTGGTTAATGATTCATGCTTTAGAAGGCTTCTGTAAGCACGTAAGATCAACTATTTGAAGTTTCAATTTAACTGTTTATGGTTTTGCTCTTAGGAATTGAAAGTAGCATTGATTATTCAGTGATATGATATGCTCTTTTACATTTCAATTGATAAAACATACATGATCTAATCAATCTTTTGGCAAGTGTTTGAGTTGAATTTGTGCAGATCACTTCATCCAATCAAGTAGGAATTCGAGCTCAGGTGCATCCTCTCCTCTTGACGTCAAGACAACTTCCGGAAATTTCAAGCTTCAAGGAATCCAATCATCATCAAGAAAAGCCACAGGTTTGAATGTTTTTTTTCATTTTTATTCATCTTTCAAAGTTTAAGAAATTTTTATATTCTTGGGTTAGGGCAAGGTTTGGGCTAAAGTGAACATTCATTCACCAAACCTTATGCCCCTGTTGACAACTTGGCTGTCCTATTTGTAATTTGTAGCCATCTTTCTGTTTTATTTGCAGCCCTTTCTTCTCCTCTTTCACTGCCCACTTTTGCCCTCTTTTTCACCTTTGGGACAGCCCTCTTTTTGCCCTGATTTGCAGCCTCTTTTACCTTTTTTGCAGCCACTTTTTGGGCCCTAGTTTCAGCCATCTTCATCACTTTCTGCAGCCCTCTTTCGTCGATTTGCAGCCCCTCTTTTGACTTTGTTTTCAGCCTTCTTTGACTTTCTTTTGTCATCTTTTCACCCCTTTTCACTTCTCTTTTTGTAGCCTTTTATTCCTCTGTTTTCTTCCAGTTTCGGTAAGAGTTGGGTGCTTTCTTTTTTACTAAGTTTGTAGATCTAGTTTCAATTTTTTTTTTGTGAACTAACACCATAACAAGTTAGTGTTCAAAGCTCTTAGTTTCAGGCAGGTGAAGGAGAGCCAAAAGGCTAAAAGCAAGCAAGAGCAAAAGACCAAAACATCTCTCTCCTCTTTCTTCCCTTTCTCACCATCTGCTCTTTCAAGAAGAAGCTGAACACAACAAGCATTGTAAATTATTAATAAAGGGCTAGTGGGAGCAAGCCTCCCATCTTTTCTACTTCCCCTATTTGGGGGAAGTGTGTCTTGTGTTCCCTTTCATGTTTTCTTAGTGTAGTTTTAACTTAAAGCACTTAGCTTAATTCTCTTGTTTAGACTTAGTTTTCATTTCCACTAATTGCTAGTTGTTTGTTAAGTATAATCACTAATTGCTAGATTAGATTTTATTACTTGCATTGTGGTGTATCTTTCTCTATAATTGATAAATCTTAAAAAGAACCAAAATCTCTTGAATCTCACCGTAAGGTGGGTCAAGAGTGCTCTCTGTCGAAGAGTTTGTTTAACTGTCTTTCTTTTATCTTCATGCATTCTACCGTTTGCAAGTTTAACTAATTAATTCTTAAGTAAGACTCTTGAACTTGCAGTAACACAAGTCAAGAGCACTCTCTATCAGAGAGCGTCATTAGATTTGCACATCCTTGCATTAGGCATTTAGATTAGCTAAGTCTCTTGAACCTTTGTCATAAGACAAGGTCAAGAGCGCTCTCTGTCGGAAAGTTTTAACTAACTAATTTAATAAAACTTGCAACACACACCCCTTTAATTAATTAACTTCCCCCCCTCCTTGCCGGAGTATGCTCTGATCGATCTCAGATCGGAATACCCAGAAACGGCACTAGATCTTTAACCCTGCAAGAGTAACTTAATAAAACTTAACACCCCGTAACCAACGCACCGGCGTTGTAGGGAATCTTCCAAAGTACTTCCTGGTAGAGGCGCCAGAACCCTGCTGTCTAAGCTTCTCGGCTCGCTGGTCAATCTTTGCAATACCAGCCTGGGATACTGGGCGGGCCCGACATGTCTTCAACGGAGGGAACTTAAAAGATTCTCCCGGCTTTTGATAAACCTTCGTTGACACCTTAATCAAGAGCACGTAAAATCTTTAAAACCTACCAAGAGCATTCGCACAATATAATACTCACTAGTTGGATTCCTAAACTTATTATTTTATTTGCGCATTTCAGTATCATTGACTCCATAAGGCACTGGTCCTTGATTAAATTTATAATTATCTTATCTTGATCAATTGTCTGTGGTTCATTCTAATTGCTATCTCTGAATGCTTAATTAAAGTCTGGAATTTTTGCTTATCTTTGTAATCTCTTGTTAGCAACGTGGATTGCTTTTGATTAAGTGTCATATTCGTAATAAACAAACACTTCAAATCATAATAACTCCTAAGCAACACCCATCCGCATCCGCAACTAGTCAAAACACTTTAACAACTTAAGAGCCATAGAAACTCTTTTGTAGGGACTAGCCCCCTTGGCTTCATTAGGAGTTAGCCTAAACGGAGGAGCTAGGAGTAGGTGACAGTACCTAGCTCTGTGCTTAGCCCCAAGGTCACACCTCTCCCACTTTCCTAAGTGAGAAGACAACTTTCATTAGATTTCTACTGCTGGTGTGCAATCGGCAGACAACAGAGGCAACAAAGCCTATCCCCCTTAATCACAACTTCCTAAACACCTAACATAGATCAAAGTTTTAGGAACTTCATAGTTATGAGGGATTTGTGAAAATGTCAACAACTTGATCATTTGTTTGGCAATAGAATACCTCAAGGACATGATCCTGACAAAGCTTCCTAATGAAGTGCATCGGTAGCTCAATGTGTTTGTTGCATTGATGTTGATCTAGATATGTGGTGAGATGAATGGCACCCTGATTGTCACACCAGAGTGTGGTTGGATATTTCTGCTCGAATCAAAACTCTAAAAGGATCTAAGGAAGCCACTTGGCTTCTTGACTTACAAGAATTCTTGATCAATACTTTGCTTTAGCTGAAGAAAGAGCAAGAGCACTTTGCTTCTTACAAGCCCAAGTGAAAGGCCCAGAAGAAAGGCTAAAAACATATCCTACAATGGACTTTGTCGTCACCTCTCACGCACCTAGGGGGAAATAGCGCTGCAGAAATCTTCAAGCTGCTAAGTGCGTCCTTAGGGGCAAGTCTCGAGTCAGCTGTTATCACCTGAACAACACCTGATCCCGACTCCTCCGTCTAGGCCACTCCTAACGAAGCCAAGGGGGGTAGTTGTAACAAACTTAAATAATAACAACAAACAATATATATATATCAATATGAATTATTAATATTAATACATATTGATATTAATAATTAATAATTATAATTAATAATTAATAAATAGTTATTAGTAAACAATCCTGAAATGACGCATCATTTCATAGATAGTATCCAAAGTGCCTTTATGATTAATATATATATGGCACTCACTTTGTAATCTATAATCATATCTATTCTATCATCAATTTATATATTATTATGGCTTATTTAATATTCCAAGTCTTTTGGTAATATTATTTGTGTAAACGAATAATTATTCGCTTCAAGTGGTATCAGACCCAGGTTACTATTCAAGCTTCTAGGGCTTCCCTAAAAAATAGGACCTTGTCCTTAAAAAATTAAAGGTAAAAGTAACCCACCAAAAAAAAAATAGTAAAACAAAAAAAAGGGGTAAAAGTGAAACCACACATGGTTTCTTAATAAGTGGGTTTGGGTTTGAATATAGAAAGTGCATAATAATAACTACAAAGAAGAAAGTGGGATTTGAACCTAAGTGGAGAAGGTAACACTTATTCCTCCCAACCACCCAATCTTCTTGCATTTTACAAAAGTATTGGAAAAAAATAAAAGTCAAGGACTAGAATTTGGTAGGTTATATATTATTTTATATAACTTAAGTTTAAAAATAATAATTATTATTATTATTTTATTAAAAAAATAATTATTTTTGGTAAAAAGAAAGGTTATTTGACCTAACAAGAAATAGTCGAAGAAAGTTTTTTCCAAAAGAGACATATTGAGAATTATTAAAGCTTTTGTATCTACCCTTCTAGAAGAAACGAAGACAAAAGTGAAGCAAAAACATAGTCACAAACAATGGCTACTACATATTCGGAAATGAAGGCACAGCTACAAACAACAGTGGACGAGTTAGAACAATACAAGGCGATCAATAAAAGTCTACAAGCTGAGGGTGAAACGAAAAGGTGGTTGAAAGAGTGGAAAGACGATGAGAATCACCGCTTATGGAATTAGAATCGACAGCTAGAACGAACCATAAGAGATAACAAGAAAATGTTATCTGATCAGGATAAAGAAATATCATGTTTAAAAACTCATAATCAAAACCTAGAAGACCAGATCGAAAAGTCAAAAAATGACAACAAATCACCATATGGATGTGATAATGAACTAGAAGAAGAAATAAAGCATCTAAACAAACTCATCATGGAAAAAGATGTTGAATTGGCGCAAGTCCGGATGAGGTTAGAAAATCAAGGAGCAGAGTTACGTCATCATAAACAACAAAAAAAGAAACTCCAGCAGCAGTATGACGACAGTAAGAAGACACATAAGTTAGAACTGACAAAAGTCAACAAAGTTTTATCAAGCCATTCTGAAGAAATTTTCAGATTAGGTAATCATAACAAGACACTAGTCACAAAAATTAAGAAGTTGAAAAGTAGTCGGAAGACAAAACAATCTACGGAAGACATTGAAGGAAAACTTATAGACAAACAAGAAGAAAATCGTTGTATCAGAAGGAATAATGAAGATCTTAAGGAATAACTTAAGAAGTCTGAAGATGACAGAAAATCACATGCAGGAGTGATTAAGAAGTTTCAAAATGATAACATGCAGTTAGAAAACAAGTTGGAAGAGCTACAGAACAAAACCTTAAAACCTCAAGAGACGAAAACACAACTTTCTACTCAGATCAATGCTAAAAAAATGACACTCGTAAAAGACAATGACATTGTGAAAATTCCATATCGACACCCCAACCATAAAAACAGATATTCTAAAAAATGGGAAATGTCAAAATATAGCGGTACCAATGTAATCAAATCTCTTAATGATAGATCAGTATGGAATGCAAACAGTCCACAACAAATCAATTTGGGATGGATTGATTCATCCACATATCGGAAGTTGTGCTCAACTCTTAGTAGTTCGTATCGACATGTTTCGTCAGCTGTGACACCACAAAAAATGATGCAAAAACATTATAAGGCTTTGAGAACAGAGACTTTCTAAGGGAGTGGCAATGTAACAAACTTAAATAACAACAACAAACAATATATATATATATATATATATATATATGAATTATTAATATTAATACATATTGATATTAATAATTAATAATTATAATTAATAATTAATAAATAGTTATTAGTAAACAATCCTGAAATGACGCATCCTTTCATGGATAGTATCCAAAGTGCCTTTACAATTAATATATATATAGCACTCACTTTGTAATCTATAATCATATCTATTCTATCATCAATTTATATATTATTGTGGCTTATTTAATATTCCAAGTCTTTTGGTAATATTATTTGTGTAAGCGAATAATTATTCGCTTCAGTAGTCTCTATGAAAGAGTTGCTAAGGCTCTTACTTTTATTAGTTATAAATAAATTGTTTTTGTTAGGAGTTTTGATAAATCACTACTGAAACAAGCTAGTTGCAAGTAAAATTAATATAACATCAACATGAAAATAGATATGGCAATTATAACATAAATGACCTGAAAACAAAATATCAAATTGAAGATAGTGCCAGTGCCGAATGGAGTCTAATGTTTTTGAAAGATGTAAATGTATTTCAAGTGGAGTCTTGGTTAGTTTTAAAGTTATTAAGGATGAATTAAGTTATGGGGAAGGGGATTCTCGATATACTGTGGCGTACTGAGAAAATGTCTGGATTCTGAGAAGAGTGGCTCTGCACAGGAAGATGTGGGCTTAATGGAGTCGTGGGGAGGTGTTCAACACTACACCAACAAGGATATAGCCTAACGGGACCCCACGGTCGCTTTCTAGTTGTTCCCACTTTCCCTGAAGAATTTCCCCACTATCCTCAGGCTCGTTACGCTGGATTTCCGTAATGTTTTGGGGAAGTTGCTTTTATTAATGTGAGTTTGCTTAGTTAGGTGTGAGAAATCAATTAGTGCGCATTTCTGCTTTTGATTATCCCAAAGCTCAGGGCAAACCTGCGATGGGAAAGAGCATACACAGGAATGGCAAATTGTTTATTCCAAATTGATATTATAAAATGAAAAATTGGTGAGACTAATTACTACGATAAGGAATATCTTTTCCCCAAACGAGCAAGCTCATTTGGGTAATTCAGTAGATCAATGCCTGGTTAGTGTTCGTTACGTTATCCAAAATGAAAGGAAGAAAACTAAAACTAACTAAGCACATAATACAGCCCGTGAAGGTGGATTCTGTGCATGTGTTGTAAAAATAAAATGTTAGAAAAAGACAAACCATAAAAAGACACTGCGAGACCCCCCAAGGGGAATGGAGTGTGGGTGTTGTGTATCCCACTAGCTTTTTATTTATGGTTACATACAATGCTTAAAAGAAAAAGAAACGCATTTTGACCCTTGAAGAATGGGTCAAAAAGGCTTGCACGCCTGCATAGGGAAGAAAATGAATGAAGGAGGGGGATGGTAGATGGATCATGGGTGCTCCGGATGGCCAAAACTTGATTTTTCGGCAACACCTCCCTCTCTTTTTCCTCTGACCTGCTAAAAACCAGCAAGCTAATGAAGCAAAGTTAGTGGGTTAATGCTTTAAAAATACATAAAAAAATACAACCTAATACTTGCCCAAAGATAGAAAGATTTTGCTACTTCGAGAACTAGGAGAGAGAAACTAGATCTAAGATTATGATTATGAAACAAAAGCACTTTTTAGATCTAATCAAACAAGTAAATAAAAACGATGAACTTTAGCACACGATTTACTTGTTAAATGAAAGTAACCGAGAGAGAAAGATAAAATTTTAAGAAGGAGAAGAAAACTACTCAAGTCTTGAATTTTCTTGCAATATTGGAAGGATCTTTGATGCGGGCCAGAAATGCTTATGTGTTAGTTTCAACTTATAATCCAAAGCAAAGAAGATGCAACCGAGATCAACCTTTCACTCGAGATGGTAATCTGCACACTTATCAAGCTTGCACAAAACGAATTAGATCTGGTACACCCCACAGTTAGAAAACCAAAAGATCATGAATTATAACCGACTAAAGCATGAACTCTTAGATATCTAATAGCAAGAAAGTAAATAAGCAAATTGACAAATGCAAATGCTTACCCTACGTGCTACAGAGAGCCTTCTAAGCAAGATTATTAGTTATGCAAAGCAAAATAATTGAACAATATTACTCCGTTCATAAGTGGGCTCCCTCGCTGCTAGAATCTTGGAAGTCGAAGGGGGCAACCCCACCCTCAAGAAAATAATACAAAGCAAAGACCGAGATTCTTCCCACCCCCAGAACGAAGCACTCCACGATGAAATCCAGGACCTTAGGACCAAGCAAGAGGAAATCAAATCCCAACAGGCCTCCCTTAAACAGAAAACCGAGTCACACATCAACTCATGGGCACAAGTAGTTCGAGGGAAAGGTAAAAACACTTCACCGCTTGTAGCAGTCGAGGAGGTTGTCCAAGCCAAATTGGTCGAAGAACGAACCAAACGGGCGAGGGAATTGAACCTAAAAGTGAGAGGTCTTCCTCAACCCCTTCCGCCATCAGACCCCATGGAGGTGGAAACCAGGTTCCTGCGGGATACCTTGGGCTTATCAGCTATAACCCTGGATGGAGCTTGGATGGGCCATGACTCCACCCTCTTCATTAGATTTCGTAATGCAGCGGACATGCTTTGTGCCCTCAGAGCCAAACGCAAACTGTTCCCACTCCCTGACAGGATATTCCTTGATGAGGACCTTACGAGAGCACAGGTTACTGAGCTCAAACAGTCCAGGGAACAGGTCGTAGTAGCACGGAAAGCAGGAAAATGGGCGGTCATCAGAAACCTTCGGGAATTTATTCGAGACTCCTTACCCCTGAGATGGACGCCTCGAACAGGAAGCTCTAAATGACGGGGTCACTTGGAGAGACGTCAGGGCACAAGCATCAACGTCCGTTGTTGGAATGGAAATGGGTCTTTCTAGTCATCTCCAGATCTCCTCTATGATGCACTCGAATCGACCGACATACTCCTCGTGACCAAGACTCATGCGAGCCCTGTACGGCCTCTCCCAGATATCACAGGTTATCATTGGTTCTCAGCTTGCATACAGGAAACAAGGAGCTCTGGCGGAGTCAGAGTGGTCAGGGGGCGTTGCTTGCCTGGTTAGAGACTCTCTTCGAAAGAGGGTCTCCTTGATGGCCTCTGATGAACACGCCAGATTCATGTGGATCAGGTTCAGAACCAATACCGTGAAAAATGTCTACTTCGCAGTCTGCTACTTTCCACCCGCGTCCTCATCATTTTCCATCCACAACGGAGCGGACGGGGACCCCTTCCCGAATCTATACACTGGCATCACTCAGTACTCTGCCGACGAGGAGGTCGTTCTTATGGGGGATTTCAATGCACGCACTAAGGACCTCCAGGTTCCTCTCCACGATCGCTCCGAAGATGTGTTTTGTATTGAGGGACTTGACCCTGCCGTAGTTGGTCTCCAACGGACCTCAGAAGATGCCCTGGGACCCACCACAACGTACGGCAGGAACCTCTTGCAGTTAGGGGAATCCCATGAGTTGCTTATTCTGAATGGCCTCCCTCGCTTCCCGAACTCTCACTTCTTCACGTGCTAGCCTCATGGAGGCGGGTCCAGTGTGGTAGATTACGCCCTAGCTAGCCAGAACTTACTCCCCTTCATTTGAGATCTCTCTGTCTCCCCCATCCCACTAGCCGACCACGCACTTCTTTCTCTCTCCCTCCAAGTTGACTCCCCCCCTCCAACCCCGCTCTCCCCTGACAGCCACCCCTCACCACCTCAAATTACCTTTCGTTTCAACGAAGGCGACCCTGACATCTTCCTTTCAAACCTCCGCCAGATTCTTCCCCCGGAAGCCCTTTTCTCTTCGCTCAACTCAGCCACTGCCAAGTACCATTGCCTCTCGTCTGCAATCTAGGAAGCAGCACTTAACTCCTTCCCCAACTCCACCCATACCTCTTCGACCACTCATAGATCAAGCTCATGTCCCATCAACAAGTGGTACGACGAGGATTGCAAAACACTTCACCGAGAACTTCGCCATGCCTTCCTCCACTCCCGCCCGACCTACCCAGACATCCAAAGATCTTACCGTCGTCTCCTTCGTCGCAAGAAAGGAGATTTTGTTTCTCAAAGACGACGAGAACTCTTAGCCCTCCTTACCTGCTCCCCCAAGCAGTTTTGGCGTACCATCCTCTCCCGGCGCTCTCCTCTGTCACCCGACCTGGACCCTACTTCCATGTTCACCGACACCTCCAAGCTTTATGACATTCCCGTCTAGGCTGACATTCATGTTGCCTCCCCCCCCAACCTCCTGCGACCTCTTCACCAACGAAGATGTTACAAAAGCCATCCGGGCGATGAGCAACAGCAAATTAGCTGATGAGGAAGGCTGCCAAGCAGAGTTCTTCAAGCATGGCCTCCGGGTTCTGGTCAACTACTTGGCGGATCTCTTCAACCATGTGGTGCGGGAAGGATTTCCACCAGTCGGGTCTCACCACATCATCCATCTGATCCACAAGTCAGGAGCCACCTCTGACCCTAACAACTACAGAACGATCATGGTAGGACACACGTTCTCAAAACTTTATGCCACTGTTCTCCATATGAAGCTTTCCAACGATCTCGAACAGAGAACTCTTAGAGCCCATGGCTAGGTAGGATTCAGACCAGCACATCAGACCATTGACCACATTTTTACTCTCTGAGCTGTGATTAAGGAGGCACGACAACGCTCCTCGAAAGTTTACTGTTGTTTTGTAGATTTTCGGAAAGCCTTCGACTCGGTCCCGAGGGAGGATCTATTGCAGCGACTCAGAGACATTGGCATCCCAAAAATCCTATTGACGGCTATTATGCGTCTTTACGAATCCATGCGAGGCCGCCTTCGCACAGCTTGAGGATTATCCGAGTTCATCCGCAGCACCATTGGGGTGAAACAAGGTTGTCCGCTCTCCCCCACCCTGTTTGGAATATACATTGACGAGTTGTAGACCTTCCTCCATGAGCATACCCAAGAGACAGATGGATGCCTCCACCACCAGGTCCTGATCTCCATCCTACTCTTCGTTGATGACATTGTACTCCTATCTTCCTCCCCGAAAGGTCTGCAAAGACAGCTTGATGCCTTAGCCTTGTTTTGCGAACTCCGGAAGCTGACTGTGAATCTGAGCAAGACCAAGGTTATGATCTTCAATGGGGTGAAGAAAACCTCAAACTTTCGCTTCTTATTCAAAGGGGAGGAGGTTGAGATCACCAGTGCTTAAACCTACTTAGGAGTGCAGTTCTCTGGCCCCCACTTCAGTCTACGACTAGCATTCTAGCCCCGAATCAACAAAGGGTACGGGTCCCTAGCCCTTCTCGAGAGACAGTGTTTCCATCACCATTTCCAGGATATCTCATCCAAGATGGATTTGCTAAACACCCTGATTCGTCCTACCGTTCTTTATGGTTCAGAGATCTGGGGACCCTCCTTACTCGAAGCAAAATGGGCATCGGCCGAAAGAGTCCAAATCCTTCTTCTCCGACGCATCATTAGATGCAAACAAACAGTACTATAGCACATCACCCTTACTGAGTTTGGAGCTTAGCCCTTCCGCCTCGAGACAGTTTTCAGACTGGTTCCCTTCCTGCACCGAATCCGAGGGTTAGCCGACTCAACCAAAGGCCGAGACAGGTACCATTTTCTAGCTTATTGTTCTGCTCAAACTATAGCCAGCGCTCCCCACCCAGGCAGGACCAAATGTTGGCTCACAGGGGTCTCGAGCCTTCTTGCTTCAGTAGGGATCCAGTTAGATCATCTTCCCCCATTCCAGTACTCTCTGGATGCTCCTGGGAACCTTCTGCCAACCAAATAGGAGTTAAACAAGATCATCAAGGAAGATATTTACAAGCAATTCACACAGGTTACTTGGATTAATCCTCCAGGAGGATTGCGGCTAAAAATGGCCTTTTATGCTGAGCACTTCTTGGAGATCAAAGCCGGGCTCATTGTCTAGCCCCAGTATACGTTCCGCCATTGGATGCACGCTCTTTGGATCCCTCTCGGATAGTTTAGAGTAGGCTCTCATAGACTCCAGGTTGAATCAGATCATCAGATTGATAGATCAAAGAGGATCTGCCAACTATGTCACCTTCAAGAAGTGGAAACCGAGTCACATTTTATATTCAGATGTCATGTCTACTATGAGATCAGAGCACGCTTCTACTGCTTGTTTAGGGGCCTCCAAACCATAGCCGCCTCCTTTAGGTACATAGATCAGAGATGTATAGCGCTCTATATCCAAGAGGCCCTCAGATTTCGTGCACAGCTCCTCCAGCCTCCTATTAGACCAGACACCACACAGCAGATCACGGCATTCTTCAACAGGATACCATCTTCCAGAGGCACCAAGAGATCTACTGACCTCGACATCGACCCAGCTCCCAAATCAATAAGGACTGGAGGTTCCCGACCCCCGATATCTCAGCGACAGCTCTGTACCAGACCCCCCCCTTCCATGAGGCGCTTGGGACCCTACAGACCCCACCATCATCGTCCCAAAGGGCGCCCCATGCCTACCAGTTCCGAATCGGAGCAATAGACACTTCTGCAGTTCCCACAGTTCTTCTCGTTCAGCCTCGGATGTTAGGAGCACCAGTCCCTCCTTGCTTGCCCTGGCCCCTGGATCTTGCCCACCCGGGCTCTTTTGCCCTTGAGCAGGTTTACAAGGTTGGAACTGGAGCAAGTGCTCTCCCATGCTACAGTTCAACTTGCCTTACACATCTTTACCTCTCTCTTCTCTCCATTTTACTTGTATTGTTCATGTTTATATTTATATTGTATTTCATTACGGGAGATCGGTTGATGCTCCCACATGCATAACACATCATTGTAACCGACAGTCCATTTGACCTACTTTGTGGTCATTAGCAGACATTAATAAAATTATCTTATCTTATCTTATCTACCTCACAAAGAAATCACCATATGCACAACTTGCCACAGATCATGAGCCTCCAAAGCCTTTCAAATTTTATTCATAAACAACAAAACAATGATACAAGAGCAGAGGTTCTTTGCTTCTTACCAAATGAGGAAGAAAGCCTCCCTTAAATAGGAAAAATGAGAGCAAACCCCAAGGGGGGCGAATTTTCCAAGTGTTGGAGCTTTTTGAGATGATTGGGATCGAACTAGAGTGAACTAGAGGTGGTAGGCGCCACCTCTCACAAGGTAGGTCACCGCCCCCCTCTTTATGTGACACGTATACAACAAGAGGTGAGCTTTTTCATGGATAAATGTACCCCTCTAAGGAGAATTCGCCCCCTCATGGATTTGATTGAATCAAGCCGATTTTTTATCTTGATTTGGTCTACAACTACCCCCAACATCATCCTTAGTTAACTTGGAACATGTCTGGGACAAGTTTCCACTAATTTAGGGATGTGTTTTTTCTCCATATTTTCCCTTTTTCTATTTTTTTATTCACTTTTTGCCTTTTTCAGAGAGAATTTCACTTAAGTGATAAATAATCACTTAAAACTTAGGAAAAGTGGGTTTAGGGGTTAAATGGGGGCTCTGGGTCCAAAAATGAGCATCCCCATGACCAAATCCGCTTCCTAAGTCCAATTTTATGACCTTTTGAACTTTTACAATTAAAATACACCTTATCGATGATTTTATTAAAAATCTAGAAATAAAAAATCCTATGAAAGACTTAGCGCATGTCCACGAAACTTTGGGACTATGACTAGCATGGTATAATACATAGACCTTAGGCCTTAATAACCTTTTAAGACATAATCACCCATTTCACCATCCTAGCTTTGGAGGATTTTGAGTGAAAAACTCAAAAAATTTATGTCACTTAAAAAAACGTCACATACTCGACAAGGGAAAAAACACTCAAGGATGATGACCAATTCCTAAGAAGGCCAAGCCTTTTACAAAAGAAACCATCATGCTGTCACTTATTACAATTCCCTCGAGAGGGTGTGAACATGCAAAAAAGGGACCACAACTGGCCCTGATGAAACCATGGAACTTCCTGAGCACTTAGTAAGAACAATTGATTTGTTCCGATCCTTGGTGGCTCACTTGAAAAATCCCCTAAGTGTAACTTAGTGGATAACAGAGTTCCAATTTTTAAGGTCATCAATGCAATCAGAATTTGTAAAACTAACAAATTGAGGAGTGGTCCTTAAGCTATAGTGTATGCCAAAGTGGCATCTACAAAAGATAAATTCAATAAGGAATCAATCCATTTTTTCATACCAAGCTCGAGGAGCTTGCTTGAGGCCATGGAGGGATTTCTTGAGGTAGAAAACAAGGCTGGAACACCTTAAGAGTAAAGCTCACACACATTGAACAAAGATCAATACACCAATGTAGACATGGTTAAAACTTAAAACATTAAAAAAGGGAAATAATCCACGGCCCCAACCAACATGACCACTTTAGGAAATATATTAATGCAAGAAAGAATAAACTACATGAACATCTCTCACAATCGATCATTGACAAATGATCCTCCATTCTCTTTAAATAGAGATCATGGACCAATCAAGTGCTAAGCCATGGCTCAAGTGTCGTCAATATTGAGGTGTTGGAACCACTGAACCACTCATGTGTAGGACATGATTGTGATCATCGAATTAGTGAATTACAAAAGACTAACGAAACATACTAAAAGAACACTTTAATCTAATATTGCATTAGACCAAGTTGACCTTAACTAACTCCTAATATCCAAATATCCTAACAAGGAAGGCCTTAATTAATCACCAACCAAGCAAATACTATAAGCTTGTATGACGCCCTCATCGACCACACACTATTCAATCTCCAAATCCAATGATTCTTAGCATCAGAAGAAACCCACCACACATTAAGCACTAGACCATTCTGATGGCGTTGATGACGAATGTAGTACAATCTACTAGAATCATAACTTACCAAGGGGCACCCAAAGCTCCACTCCCATTCACACCAAAAGCACCTCGACATATCTATATTCAATTTGAAAAGATCTTATTATATGATGAGACCAATAATCTCCATAGTAGCAACTTGATTAGAAGAAGACAAGGCATACTCATGAGCTAAGGAACGCTAACCTTTCCAAGAGAGAGAACTAGCATCCCAAAAATCCATCAAGAATTTTTTTTTCTTACTCAACCATCACACCTAAAAACGAGGGAGACCAACAACACAAGCACCCAACAACTTCCATCTCCAAATCAACCTTCTAGCCAAATCCCACTCCACTCGACTTCCTAACATATGCCATCTTACTTGTTTTCACATCCATGTTAGTTGGGCTACATGATACAGATCTAGAGCCAGAGCACAGAGCTAGTCCTTACATGAGCATGAGCAGAGCTATGAGACATTTATTATTAGCAGTGTGCCCCAGATTCAAAGATCATTCAGAGCATACTAGAGGCTCCCATGTCACAATTGTTCCCACATGACCCCATGGAGATGAGGTTTGCTAGGTCATGGCTCACATAGATGTTAGCAGAGAGCAGTGTTGGTTCTTCCCTTGCCCATCATTGTCATAGATCATCATCTGGGTCCATGCAGTAGAGAGGTATATGGTATTGCACTTTGATGTTATGTTTTGTCTCCTTTATTTATATAGTAGTTTGACTTGACATTGGGTGAGTTGCTGGATGATCCTATGCTTATTTTGGTCCTTATCATAGGTTGATTGTTGGAATAGTCAGTTTACCTTGATTGCAAGGCTCTTTTGTATGCACATTTTTTCCTTTCCCACCTTTGGTATAGACTTGGTCAGTTTGTCTCATTTCTAGTCTTGGCATCACCTTTCACTATCTCCACCCATCTGACCCATTCATACCGAATCCTTACCTTGACTTGGACTGAGATATGAGATCTATAGGACTTTCCCCCTTGACCCCTATCTATGATGGACCCCATGTTACTTGTATCTCGACTCTGGAGTGTGTGGGAGTGTAACTTCAATTGTGGATCTACTTTTGGTCAGTTGCCCCTGATATTGTAGTGGCAGGTAGAGTTGTACCTTCCACCGAGAATCATCCTTTTGTCGCCTAATTCACACCTCGGGTCATGTGGCAAAAATCTTCAAGCCACTGGGTGCGACCTTGGGGGCACGTAAGAGTCAAGTCCTATCACTTCATCTTGACTCCTCTATCTAGGCTTACTCCTAGCAAAGCCAAGGAGGGTGGTCCCTATGAAAATAATCTAAGGTTGTTAATCTATGAAAAGAAAAACAACTAGTTTCTAGGAGTTAAGAGAAATAATTTAAAATAATACTCACCAATCACTGCCAATAAATTACTTCAGCAACTTAGCAAATATACAAACCATTCAAGACACTTGCAAAATTGATTTATGCATAAAAATAAAGTAGATCGATGCCAATGAAAAGATTGTTTATGTATAAGGGTTGCTAGTGTGGTCTTGGTGAAAGTATTGCAGTGTCTCAGTTGGTAAATTTTAGATTATTAAATGAGTGGATTAGGGAATGGATAAATTGTTGATCAATTTTATTAATGTGGTAATGATCTAATTATTAAGGGGAGAAGGTATTCCAGATATACCCGAGGGGTACGAGGAATGTGTCCAGATTTGCTTTAAAGTGGTTCTCACAATGATATGTGGGCTAGATGAAGTTGTGGGGTTGTGTTCAACACTACACTGACAAGGATGTAGCCTATTGGGGCCCCGCGGTCTCTTTGTAGTTGTTTCCGCTTCTCTTGAAGACTTTGCCCACGTCTAAACAATATCGAAAAAAGTGTTGGATTTTCACTTGGGATTAATTGTAAAATGAGACTAATTACTAGTCACTCTAATCCCTTTCTGATTGTCCCACCTTTCCAGCCAAAGGCCTGCAATGTTCACAAGAGCATAAAGGGACTAAAGCCTTGTTAATTTTAAGAATTTTAAGTCAACCATGTGTTGTTAAAAATCACAGTACCGATACTCTCATTTTCGGGAACACGATTGGTTTTGTTAAGTTTAAAGGCAAATCAGAAACAAAATTAAACTAAGAAAAAGAAGGAAGCTACTCTAAAAAAAATCGACCCGCAAAAAGAGATAACACGGTTCCCCCTTGGGGGAATAGGGTGTGGGCGCTTGGCTTCCCACTCTCTTTTTTTGTTACAATAGTTATTACAATGAAATAATACTTATGCTCCTTTGTAGAATACAAAGCACAAGTTTACAAAATTTAAGGCTTTAAAGTTTCCCAAAGAAGAGGCGGAGAGAAGGGTGGCTCTCGAATGGCTTAAATCTTGAAAGTTTCGCCAGAGTGCCTCTACATATTCGTCAATTTCTGCAAAACAGCCAACAAACTTATGCTAAATGTGCTAGATTAATCAATTAAAGCATATAACTCAAGTACTTTAAATGATATGAAAATATAGAATGCAAGTACTTAGTTTTGGGAGTTAGATCTATGAAAAGTAAGCCTTTTAAAACCATATCTAAACTTATAAATGAAAATTCAAATCAAATTAGTTTATGATATTTTTTATGCACTAAAATGATTAAAACTGCTGAAAGTAACTAGTAACCGGAAAATTTTAATTTTGAAATGGTGAAGGAAAGAGAGAAGAAAAGAGTTGAAAGCTTGGGAACTTTGGGCCGTGGAGTCTGCTATGGTGGAACACCGAGGGATTGTCTTTCACAAGAAATTGAAGATGAGGAGAATGCAAAGAAGTTTAACCCCTTCTTCAAGTGAGATCACCTGCAAACTTGGAAATCCTTGCATAAAAATGGTTAAAAGCTTGGTGCCACCTACAACAGAAACTTGGAAAACATGAGCATTAAACAAAATGAACATGTCATTCTAAGAGATCTACTTGCAAATGAACAATAAGATTATGAAGCAAACAAGGTTTTCTAATCTTATCCTACTGAGATGCATCTCCCCTTCAAAGGCCAAATTCAACCAACATAAAGCAAAGAAAACAAGACAGATTATACCTCATAAGCACTTGACAATTACCATTCACACATTAAAAGCGTTACACCATGGATATGCCTCCAAAGCCTTTATTATTCCAAAAAGTATTACAAACTACAATAGCAGAGTTGATCTAGGAGGATATTGGTGGCCACCCGCCTATTCCACTTGGACACTCACCATTGTTTCTTTCAGTTTTCCAGTTTCCTTAATTGTAGCACAATTTACTATTTTTGGTAGTTTTCAGGTCCTAAACTTCCGGAGCCGTTTTGAGGCCCTAAACAACGTTTTTTTCGGCATCGAATGGTTGGGCAAATATGAGTCCGTTCCAGACTCGATATTTGTTGTTTATGGATGTAGTCCTTGAATAGATATTTCTAACGATGTATCATGTGCGTCAAACGGAGGTAGCGTGCCAAAGTTACGACCCCGGGAAATTGATGTACCAAGTTACCCAACGGGGCCCACATTCTGGCGTTTCGCCTCCTAGGGTTAGGTTTTTGGATGTATAGGGTTTCCGTTGTTTCTCAATAATATATAGGCCTTCGAGCCTCATTGTAACACAGAGTTCAGAGGCATGAAGCCGCCACATCTCTTTTCAAAGATAAGCTACCAGCACTCTAGCTAGTTTATTTACATTCTGTATGTAAACAAGTTTCAGTTCTTTGAATAATGAAATGAAGTGTTATTTCCGCTGCATCTTTGTTTCTATGGTTATTTGTGTATTCTGTTGCGTTCCTGCATAAATCCGGATCAAGAGCTACAACAGCCTTTCGGTCCTCAAACCATCATGGGAAAATGAGAGGCCAAGCCTTGCTTAGATAGAAAAGAGCAAGCTCAAGGGAGGGCGCACTTGCTAAAGGAAGAGTCTAGCTCGAATGGAAAGAGCTAAGAAGTAGTGATTTGTGGGTTTGGTAATGGTAATGGTAAAGATCAAAAAATTGGAAAGCCAACACTCAAAACTCAACACATTCCCAAAAAATGCAAGCTTTCCTTGGAAAATGCGCCCCCACTAGGAGGAAATTTCCATTGCTTTGATTTACTCAGAAATAGCATGATTTGACCTTCCAAAATCCTTAGGATACTTGCTACTTTACTTTTCCAACTCATGTAACTCTTTTTTCAGCAAGCTTCCATGTTTTTATGAGTTGCCGAATTTTTCACTTTATCCAATCTCCTACTCTTTTTTGGGTTTTTCCAGTAATAATTAATTTTGGAGATAAATAATTACTCGAAAACTTAGGAAAGTGGGTTTAGGGTTTAAGTGGGTGCTCTGAGTAAGAAAACAAGCACCCCCATGGCAAAAACAACCTCCTAGTCCCACTTTTATGACTTGGAGAAATTTAACAATTAACTTATTAAAAATAAGCCTGAAAAAACGAAATATATATATATATATTTTTTGGGAAATTAAAAAAAAACTATGGGGGACTTCGCACATGTTCATACGACTCAAAAATAATGACTAGCATGGTAATATACATTGACGCTTAAGTTTTAATAACATCCCAAGGCCTAACCACCAAGACAATTATTCTAGCTTTGGAGGCTTGAGTGAAAAACTCGAAAATTATAAATCGTTAAAAAAGATATATAATTAACAAGGGAAAAACACCCTGGAATAATGTATTAATGACTAAGTCCTAGGAAGTCAAGTCTTTTACATAAATTCATCATGTTAAGTCATATTATTATAATTCCCTATGGGGGTATGAACATGTTAAAATTAAAAAATAGAAAGGGCTTAGGACGGCCTGAATGGACTTCTGAACTCGGAATTTGAACAAGTAATTGTTCATCCTTGGCGGTACACTTCAAAGTCCAACTGAGTGCAATGCAACTCAGGTGGTAACACATCCCATTAGTCCTCAAAGCAAGTGCTACTTCCATCATTACATTGTACATGTGTATCATGCTATATCCAAAGTAAAGTGCAAGCCAAAAAGGCTAAAAAGTTGAAAATCAAGCCACAAGGCTAATGTGAAATCAAAGTGAAAAGGTCAAGCAGATGAGGAACAAGTGTCAAATCTAAATGACTGCTTGGCCACATAAATGAAATAAATGTAATGATTATTTGTCATGGAGCCTAAGGGCTGGGACATGATAGGGATTAAGAGACAGCGAATTCTAAGTGTCACCTAGAACCTCACCACATTACAATCACCTGTGAACTCATCATAGGGGTTCTAGAAAAGATCCTCACAGAGCTTAAGACAAGCTTGGATGTGAGCTGTAGAGCACCTTATTAGAGTCTAGTGATGGTTTCCCAAGCACTTTATCCCATTTGTGAGACAATGCCCCTATTGTTCTCCAGCATGCTTATGTCATTGTGGCCCCCATTTTCCCATGCTTGTCCAAAGGATCTCAACATCAAAGTACAAGTCCTCCCCTTTTGCCTTAATCTTGTTTGATCACCTCACCCATGGCTAGCAAGATGACCAAGGCTATAAGTGTGCCTACATTGGAGGCTTCTTGAAAAGGTGACAAGTCTGCTCTAACTTAGGCCTATTTTATGTTGTGTTTCATGGTGGATCACTATAGCTTATTTCTTATTGTTTTAGTTAGCCTACTAACATAAATAAGGGAGTACCTTGGCATCCTCTTATGCTTACAGATCTTCACAACTTCAGCTTTGCCATTATTTGACCAGTTTGACTTGGTCAAACTAGTTTGACCAAGCCAAAAATCGGGTCTCCGGAAGTTTTGATCCGGGCATTCGATTTTGTCTTTAGCATCCACATGGACCCCATACATGATTTCATGCCTTAGTTTGCCATGATCCGGCCCGGTTGGTGAGATTTTTATTTATTATCAGTTACTGGGGTCATATTTGTATTGGTTTGGCATGGATTGAGCCACATAGAGCATATTTGATCGATTTGAGTGGTTCTTGTGATCACCAGTAGCGGATTTGGGGTCTACAAACTCACTAGCACAATTGATTCAGGCATTTGGGCAAGGGAAGTGGCCATTTTTTACTAATTACATTCAGCCAAGTTTTATCAACATAATTAAAAAATTAAAATGTGAACCTTGATTTAGTGAACTTTATGAAAGTGGCAAATGTGGGACAGCATATGACTTGGGATTATTTTGTGACTTTGTACTATGTTTTGAGCCTATGTATGAGGCTATTATTGAGAGTTGGGGCCCACACCTCTATCTTTCTCCTAGAGGGGGCACACTTGCTCCATGGTAGGGGCGCATTAGTGGCAGCGTGTTATGTATCATTTGACACACATTTTATCATTGTAAAGGGGGAGACTTTATCCCCTAGCAAAACCCCTCTCTCATCACTTGTTTTGTATTTGTACCATGTACTCACTAGGGAGGGTGCACCACATGAGAGTGACCCCCTCTCTCTTGCTCATGTATTTGTCTGGCACTTTCATAGTCATTGATTGGATTTGTTGAAATTAGATCCTAGCCATTGATCCTTTGGGGGCTAGTGATTTTGAGAGCAACTCTCTATTTAAGAGAGTGTTGGCTCATTGTAATGGACTTTTGGCTCTAGGTTGAATAGAAGAGAGAAATCAGTTTGCTTCACATATGTTCTTCATTTGTGGATGTTTGGATCTGAATATTGATTTGCATTCGGTCTCTACTCTAGTATTTCATTTTCCACACTTGACAGCTATTATAATAACAAATTTTGCAAGCAAAACAAGAAGTTTCTCAAGGCAGCGGTTTGGACATTTTTGAGCCCTTCCTCCCTTGAAATCGACTTGGGCAAAGAGGGAGTTTCCTTGTGTTATTTTGCTTGCATTTTCACAAGTTAAATTTCTGATTTGTTATGCATGCATTTCGTGATTTCTTGCAGCTTTATTTTCACTAAGCTAACACTCATACTTTTGCTTGGCAGGGGCGCATTTGTGGACTCTAGAGAAAGAAAATCATCTATGGAAGTGGGGCACTACTCTGTGGAGGAGAGGGATCATCAATAATTCATCTAGCAACCCTTGAAAAACAAGGTATGCAAAGTTTCTCTAGAGAAACTTGGCAGGGGCGCACTTGTGGACTCTAGAGAAAGAAAATCATTTGTGGAAGTGGGGCGCTACTTTATGGAGGAGTGGGATCGTCAATAATTCATCCGACAACCCTTGAAAAACTAGGTATGTAAAGTTTTTCTCCTAAATTCTCTTATTTCCATTTGTCATAAAAAATCAACTAAATAACCAAAACCTTGAATTATTTATATCTAAGTTTCCAACTGTTAAAACTTTTAGATATCGAAAACCCAGGTTAGAAACACCACCATTTAAACCTTAGGTGCGAAATTTGAATTTATTCCAACTCCATTTACCCTTGCTAGGCACTGGCCTCACCTAAAGGGAAATCGCCCTCCTTGGGCATTTTTGCGCTTTGTTTGTTTTCGACTTGGGTTTGCTTGTTTCGCATTTGAACCTGAACATCTTTCATCAAACTTGCGTTTGAAGTGCTAGAATCGTATTATTTCACCATCCTGTGACTACATAAATTATTGGTTATTTCCTTACTCAGTGACTTATTCGGTTTTCTCATCTAGCACAACTCATCCTAAATATACTCATTAAGTTGTTGCTAAACGGGGTAGTATTTACATCGTTGAGCATCTCATTTTACTGTTTAATCCTTCTCAGCTTGCTCCTCAAGGCACCACACCCCTTAGCCAATTTTACTAATCTAGGGTGTAGCTACCAAGACAACTTTACTCCTATGTATCATATCCTTGTATGTTGTGTGTCTTGTTTTTTGCAAAAATTAACCATCACTGGTTAGCTAGGGTCTCCCCCTTGGCTTAGCTTTGGTTTTGCCTAAAGCGAAAAGAGCCTCTTCCAGTGTGACACTTGCATCAGTTGCAAGGGTTGAGGCACTCTTTGGTCACTTAGTTTAGTTGCCTGTCCTTTGCCCATCCTGGATAGGATCCCTTAAGTAGGAAGCTGCAAACTTTGTGATAACATTACCAAACCAACTTACCTTTATCCCTAATGACTAGATTCTTTTGAAAATGAAAGATCCACATATCTAAAAACTATGAGGGTCTGAGGTGATATCACAAAGCCCAAAGGGCCATCTGATTATTCAACAGGAAATGCTTCAAATGGACTTGCCAAGGTGAGGAATCCCTCCAAGCACTAAATCACTCACTTAGCTACCAGAATACTCCCCTAAGTCGCCACATCAATCAACCCAAGACCACCCCTATTCTTGGGCATGATATAGACATCCCAAGGAACCATAGGAAAACCTCATGTCCTTGCTCATAGGGTTTGAAACCTCGTTCCCTGACCTATTGCAGGACAAGAAAATATTTTAACAATTAAAATAGTCAAGAAATCAATATAAATCTCATTATATATTCAATCTTGTATAACATTACATTATGAAATGTCTGAAATTAGCCAATATAGATTCGGCTATTTATACTAAAATATAATATGAACTTATACAAAATTCACTTAGCTCTCAAAAACTGAAGACAATAAACTTAGGGTTATAATCATTCCAAGTTCACTGTAGCTTAGGGTTAAAATCTATTAAAAATACCAAAGAAGTCTTAGGCCAATCCATCCACCTTATTATAAACATTGTTATAGTTAGGGGTTGATTTCTACTTAAATATGCAATTTTTTGTCCATGTATACAAGCCATGGACAAAAAATGTATGCAATTTTTTGTTCACTGTTGCAATTATGTAGGTTGTCGTACCTGCAATGCTTAGAAATGAAGGAAACTGCAAAGAATGTAGAATAAAACCTAAATTGTAGGGTTTCTTTCTTTCTTTCATTAAAAAGTTGAAATTTCTTACTAATCTTTTTTTTATTGGCAATGTGTTGTTTCGGTTTGTAGGGATCCAGTGGATCCCACAAGACCTCGATTAGGCTTTAACGTTGAAGGAACGATTCATAACTTATAAGCATTTCTAGTAGTTTTCAAGCCATTTTAGTGTCCAAAACATTTTCAGTGCTGAAATATGGGAAGAGAGGGTAGATGGAATTCCCTGCAACTTAGATGAAAACAACGGGGTATGAGTTTCCAAAAACTTAGATGAAAACAACTCTAGGAACAAGAAAAAAAAAGAGGAAGAGAAGAACAAAAGGATTTGAGCGATAGAATAAAGTAGTAGGAAACCAAAAACGCAAAATGGGTTAGGATCCTAAGGGCATCAAGAATAAACCCTAAACCAAGAACGCTATAATCCAACATATCTCCTAACATCCAATACTAATAATGAGAAGTTGAAGACGAGATTCCTACCAACCATTGTTTGAGTTTACTAGAGGTTATGTTGCTTAATTGACATTGTAATGGGTTTGGTCAAATGTGAAAGTTTGTCTCTAAAAGTATGTTGTCAACGGTTAACCATCTCAAAAAAGAATAGGGCAATACAAGTGTGGCACTCATATTGTGCAAAAACCTCAAGGAGAAAACAAACAATGACAATGACCACAGATCTTAAAATAGATAGAACATCCAAAAAGGAAATGGTCTTCCAACATAGGTTCCCGCATATGCAATTTACAAGTGTTATGTTCCTTTGAAAGATGATGATACATCTCCATGCATATCTAATCAGAAGAAACCCAAAGCTGAGCTAGAGACACTCTCAAGGTACAAGGTGTATAGAATCTAATAAATTCTAGAGTATAAATAAAGTTTCCCTTGAATTACATGAAAGAGTGGAAGCAGCGATGGAACTTTGGAGTAAAGGGATTCTTTGACTCAATCCATATGGCTTTCATGTAAGCTTTGTAAATCTATTTCTGAATACCTATATTAATATCTCTCTTAGTGAGATAAGAGGCATTGACAAAGAACTCTAAGGGAGGAGTTCACGTATCTTCAATACTTTATACGATAGCCTCTTTTGTATGATAATTAAAGTTGCACTCAATACTTTGATAATAGACAACAATTGTCCTTTTCATGTACCCTCCTTCAACTGGCTAAAATTTTAAATGCATGTCAGCTCCAAGCTCTCCAAAAACATGAGGAATGCAATCCAATTCATTGTCTGTGGATACTTCACAAACAAGGTGAGAGTCAGTTGGAGAAGCTGACGACACAAATAATAGCAAATACCTCTATTAATATCTCTTTTAGTGAGGTAAGAGGCATTGACATCGAACGCGAAGGGGCAAGTTCAAATATTCTCAATACTTTATACAATAGGCACCTTTTTATGATGATTAAGGATTCACTCAATACTTTGAAATTATGTCCTTTTCATGTACACTCCTTCAAGCTGCTAAAAAGTTGAAATGCATGACAGCTCTTAGCTCTCTAAAACCAACAGTAACAAAATTCAATTCTTTATTTCTGGATTGTTGACGAACAATGTGAGAGTTAGTTTGAGAAGCCAACACAAAATGAATGCAGTGTGTAAGACAATCTAATTGCAAAATTGCCACCATGCCATTCTTAGCTTTACAAAGATTTCAGCAAAAGAAAATAAACTCTAATACCTTCCATTTTTTCTTCAGCCTCAAACCAGGTAACAACAACTTGTATTGTTTTCTTGTTTTCTTCATGTTCAGCAATCGACACTAGTATAAATTTTCATTTGTCTTTTAATCCAAAAAGGCGCTTTCTAATAATATATCCAACACTATATGCACTTCTTGTGTTCACCCTTTTAAAGAAAAATGTGATGGGGTGTTGATAAAGAAAGTTTTATTATATAAACAACAAACATTAACAGATACATTACACAATGGCCACACTAAGAGGGGGGGTGAATCAGTGTGAGAGCAATTTACAAACTTTTTACCTTCTTTTAGTCTACCAGAATGCATTAATCATTATGTCATCAATAAGATAATCAAATGCATCAGTTAAATCAATCATAAGCACATTCATCACATCAAAAGAGACACAAGAATATTTGGAATTTTGGTATTTATTACTTGTACATGGAAGACAACAATCTTCTCGATTATAATTAGCACCAACTCTGAAACAAAACCCAGGCTGGTTTTCTTAGCTCCAATTAAGAATGGTTTGACGAGTCCAATCCTCAAGTGCAAGTCAGTACTTGCAATCTTGATGCCAATCACTGATTGTCATCAAAATGCTGCTCATTCATCTCTACTCAACAATCTCTGCTCATCAACAACTGTTCATCTGTTCATCACTGCTGCTCATCACTATTGTTGATCATCGGTATGCTCATCAATCATCTTGTTCATCTGCTCACTGCTGCTCATCACTACTGCTGATCATAGGTATGCTCATCAATCATTTTGTTCACTGTTGTCATGTCATCTTCTTCACTTGTCACATCATCAATATGTCTTCTGCTGAAGGTATCACTGTCATATTGCTGTAGGTGTCATTGTCAATCATGTCATGCATACATCTCTCTGAACCATTCACGGTCATAGCATATCACAGTCATCATATCACTGCATGACTATTTGGTTCACTATGTATACAATTCATCACTCATGCTTGTTACTTTCAAGGTAGCAGTGTTAGAGCTGTCATCCACTTTTAGACTATCATAGACTTCAATGATCTAGGTCTGTCATCTCCTGACTTTAACTGTCAATGTATGCTAAACAGTCATCTTTTGAACTTACCCTTAAGTCTGCATATACTTAGAGAGCTTGATCTCTGTGAGTGTGTTATCAAAAATTGAACCTGTCATGGTCTTGTGCAAGGGTTATCTGTAGATGATATTCTTTACTAGTAAGGACAAACATTTAGTCAAACCAATTAATGAAGTTGCCAACATACCTCTTTCCTTTCAAACAGATTCTATGGTGTTTGCAACCCTTTATGTTTCCAACATGACTTACATACACTTGGACTGTGTATATCCTTCAATTAGGGTCAAGCTTTGACTGTGCATTCACCTCGGAAGAGACTTGGACTATGCATCAAGCATTAACCTTGACTTTGCATACACACCTTGTAGGTTTTATACATACTACCACATGTAAGAATGTTCCAATACATCTATTGATATGCCTTCACAAACAGCTGCGAAATTCATCAAAACTCGGTGTTTAAGATCATTAATCAACTTCCAGATCAGACATAAGTAACTTTGGCTTCTTTGACAATGATAAAGCCTTAGGTACTATGGCTCCTTAACTCCTTAGTTAAGTTGTGCTTCTTTGACAAACAATCCAATATAGTCTTCTGAACATCATCAGTTATGATATCAATCTTTACTCCAGTGGCTATGCAAGATGTGAATGATTTGGATGTCTTCAAAACTAACTATGCTGTTGTAACTAACCCAAAAACATAGAAGACAAGATTTGATCTTTGAAAAGCTTGATCATGATCAAAACCTCGGGCTCCTTCAAACTAGTCTTGACTGATTTGGATCATGTGTAGTTTGGCATTGGTTGGGTTATCTTCACTATGCCATTGTCTTTACATCTTCATCAGGATTGGATCTGACATCACTATCTTCAATTGTTCCTTGGATGCCCACGAATTTTCAGAGTTTAAACTTCAATTGCTGCTGCCAATAGATGCCCACGAATCTCGGAGCTTAGACTTCAATTGCCCCACACAAAGTCTTAAACCAGAATTGTGTAATGAAAACAAACAACAAAAAGATTGTCGTCATCTTATAACTACCATCCTTTCATCAATCTTTAAGAAGAATTCGGTTGTCTTCTATCAAGCTTGGACTGTCACAAAAAAAACAAATTTGTCTGTTGTTCACTGTAATTCGGGTTTGTAGCTGCCTCAGTTAAAATATATCAGACCAAAAATTCTGCTGCTGCGTCACTGCTGCAAAAATTCTGCATTTTTCTTCTGTGGACTGCTGCCACCCGAAATTGCTCAGTCCCTTAACGAAAAACCTCAGAGCAATTCCGAATTTTTCACATTCTAAATGAAGTTGTGAGCCCTCTATTTATACACATTTTCACAATGTTTTGGGGCCGACCTAATCGATATTTTAATTTTTATTTTTATTTAAAACACTTTTCTTTGGTCGGCTCACCAAAAAAAAATGGGGTTAACATTGCCACAAAACTTAAAAAATTATTATCTCTTCAATCGAGAGGAACCACGTGACATGCCACCTACCGTTGGAAACGATATGATGAGGGCTATCGTCTTATGAGGGTTTTGATTGCATTGATAAGGTCCTTCACTCATATTTTCTTCAATTTGTGCAGGTTGTCATGAGATGACTTGAATTCTTCTTGATGGCTTCTTTACATACTAAATATGAAGTCGAGAGCTACAACACCAACCAAGGGCTTCAATAATGCATCAAGGTCTTCATCAAGCTTGTGGGCATGAGTGAAAGAGTTCCATACACACTTCAAGGGATTCATTATGTCAACCACGATTTCTTCAACCAACTTGTGGGCTTAAGGACCAAGTTATGGATTCAATGTTTCTTCAACATACCAAGGGCATGTTGTCCATGGGTTCCACCTCCATGTCAAAGACCATACAAGAATTCTAGGACTCCAACAAGCCATCAATAACCATGTAAACCACAAATGACCACAGAATGGGTTATTTGGCCCATTTGGCGTTCAAGGCTTCTTTGACATGCCAAGGGGCTTCATGGTCTTCTTTAACCACCTCAACCACATGATCCAACATGATATCACCTGTGGGGTAGCTTGGTCTTCTTTTGGTGTACCATGAAAGGATTAATGCTTCTTCCACCCATCTAGGGATTTTCCAACATCTGTAAAGGCTTCAGGACCATATCCAAGGTCTTCAACACCATCAACAGGGTCTTCAACATCTTCAGCAAGGTGGTGGCATCAAGATCCAGCCTTGTGGGTACAAGGACCTTGTCAACTAGGTACAAGGTGCTTCAAATCTCAAACCCACTCTATAAGGGATCCAAGGCATTGAAAGTGGGACTTGGTGGCATCAATGACAACCCGTGGGGCCACTGCAAGTCCATGTTGGAATCAATGACAATTTCATCAACAATCTCCCCCTTTGTCATTGATGACAACAACTCATGCTCCCCTTTTTGTCTTCATCTCTCCCTTAGTCTTCATCTCTCCCCCTTTAGCATCAATGGCTAAGGGTGTACACATACCTGTATCTAAAATCATTGATCATAGGTCATTGCTCCCCCTGTCAATATGCACAATCCTAGGACCTGTCTGTATGCCTGGAGTAGCCATCCTTTCTTCTTTGAGTTCATCCTCCAGCCTCATGAACTCAAGGTGTGCTAAGGTCTTTGAGAGACCTGTTACCACCTAAGTTGTACTTGTGGTTCTTTATCAAGTGAGCCTGGTGAACCGGACAAAGATGATTTGTTCGGACTTCAGAAGACCTTCGGAAGTGCTTCTATGAAGTGCTTGTTGTACTATATCACATGTTCATACCCCATAGGGGAGTTGTAATAAAATGTTCTAGCATGATAGTGTCTGTAAAAGATTCGGTCTCTTAGATTTTATTTGTCAATCCGATCAGCCCAGGGTGTTTTTTCCTTTGGTTATTATTGGTTGTTGAATAAACGACTTATAATTTCTGAGTTTTTCACTCAATACCTCCAAAGTTGGGGTGGTCAGCTTGGCATTTAGGCCTATTGAGATTATTAGAGTCTATGTGTCAATGTATAAACATGCTAGGCATCATGGTCGAGTCATATGAACATGTCTAAGTCCCCCCTAGTTTTTAATTTTTTTAATTTTTTAAGTTTTTTAAATTTTAATTTTTCCACAAAACTTAGGCTATTTTTTAATAGTCTAATTGGAAAAATTGGTTTTGTTATAAAAGTGGGCTCGGAAATTAGTTTCAGTCATGGGGGTGCTCATTTTCAAGCTCAGAGCGCCATGTAAACCCATAGACCCACTTTTTCTAAGTTTTGAGTGATTTGTCCATCACTCAGGTCAAAAATCCCTAAAAATCAAATATTGATTATTTAATTGATAAATTATTTAAATAATGGAGAAAACCCCAAATCCTAAATCATTGGGATTTGCTCCGATTTGACTGAAATCAGTCTCATCGGCTTGGGATTAACTGGATCTAACAATTCCTTGACTAAAGGAGGTGATCTGGGCTGATCTAGGAGTGCACCACAGCATGCAATCTTGGGAATTGCACCCTCCCTCTCTCCTACACACGTGTGGACCTCTCTGGTTGAGTTTTGGTGGATGCTTCAGTCAGCAGGTTGAGGTGTCAAGCAGATCAGCTCTCCGATTGATAGTTGCACTCAGTGAGACTCAGATCAGGCTCAGTTAGACACAGATCAGGCCCAGATTCACTCCACATGCAGCTGCAATCTCTCTCTCCTTGGGATTTGTGCCCCCCCTAGGCTAGATCTCCTGTTTTTGCTATAAATAAAGCACAGATTACCTCTTCCAAGCTAGTTAGAACTGAGATTGAGGTGTTGTTGCTATTGTACTGTTGTTATTGGTCATTTGAAATAAAGAGCAGCTTTGGAGGCAAGACAGTGTCATGTTATTGTGTGTGTGGATGAGCATTGCCATGTTTTACTGAGGTAACCTGTATCTATGTTCATAATTTGTCGATTGTTTGTGGATTCATTGCAAAAGATTGATAATAAGTTTATTATGATCTTGATAGGAAAGGAGTTTGTTAATAACTTTATTGGCCATCTCTTTCCTTTTGATGCATGTTTAGAGATCTAGATTCAACATGTTTTATAAGTTTATATGCATGCTATTCTGAAATCTCTGTTTATGTATTAAGCGGATCTCACAAGCATTTTGGCAAGTCTTTGAATTCAGTTGCAGGTTCCTAGCTTGGAGAGGGTGCTGATCTAGCTTGCTTCCTCACTTTCTCCAAAACTTTCTCAAAGGAATAGTCCCTCGACATTCCACCGGAAAGCTCCACGGTTGATCTTCAAGGCTTCCAGCACTCTTTCTCTCTCTTTCTCCTTATAAAAATCCAAATCTTACCTGGTTACTTTGGTTACAAGCTTTGTTATCATTTAGATCTGTCATATTAAAGTAAAACTTACATAGATCTATTATTTCAAAGCTCATAATCTAGATCTCATTTCTAAAAGGTCTCATTAAGCATTCTAGATCTAGTTCAGGGAAATCGTCCGTTTTGCATGGCAATTTAAAGAAAATCCATAGGTTGCATGCATTAGATTTTTGTTTCTGTTTTAAAAAGATTAAATCCAGCAGACAGTGCATATCTCATTGGCTGCCCAAACAGCAAGCCAAGATCCCAAGGAAATCTTGCTTTCCTTGGTTCATTTTTCACCGTTTTAGCTAGTTTTAACTTAGTTTTGTTTGGTTTAAAGTAGGCTGACCCAAAGGTACTTTCAAAGTGCTTTTGGGCATATTTCATTCTAACATGCTCGCTGTCTTTTAGCAGGCATAACAGAAAGAAGAGAAGCTGTTGTTCGAAAGTGGCTTTGGGATCGTTCAAATCCCCCTAGGGGGCTCCCCTTTGACTATAAATTTTAAATTTTGGGAGAGTTGTAAGATCTTGGTTTCATCCTATATAAGAACCAAGAGGATTCAGATCATTTTACTGATATTGTAACAGCAGATAATAAAAATTTTCTCCGAATAGGCTCTTTCGAGCCCATTCCCCATCCCCCCTCGGGGGATTCGTGCATTTTTTTATTATTTTTCGCATTGTTTTATTTTTGTTCGCTTTAGATTAGTTTCATTCATGTAGAACAACATGCTTTGATTACTTTATCATATATTCCACATTTCAATATCAAAGTAACTTGAATACTTACCCCACGACTTCCCGATTGACCCACAAGGGGAAAGAGATGCGTGGTAGGAATAATTAGAAAACTTGTGATTTGTTTATGCTTGTTGCTTATCATTAATTTCTGTAAGTAATTTTTCTAAAATCAACCCCCTCCTTGATTCCCCAATTGAGGTCCACTTGGACCGAAAAAGGTTCCTGGAGGGTTTTTCTTTCTAAGAAAACACATCCTTTAAAACTCACTAAAATTGACAAGACTCCGGTGTGTATGCTTTGTACTTGGTTGCGGTTCGTCCGATCAGTCAAGGTGCATCAAAAGCAACGTGAATGACTAGTTTAATTAGTCTTCACCTTCCCCAATCAACCACCATCAAGCGAAAATCCAACGCCTCGATCAAACCGTAAGCAGTGGCAAAATACCCAAAGGAAGCGGAAACTCCTGAAAAGTGACCTCAAGGCACCGATCTCTGTTACGCCTTCGGGTGCATTATGAACAACAGTATCAGAAACTCCATTCAGCCCACATATTCCTTGCGGGTAGCCGTGAAGGTTTAGTTTTGGACATACTCCAAGTACTCTCGGATATATCTGGAGTCCCCCCCTCGCCTAATTTTAATCAACTCATATTTCACATTAACTTAAAACGTACCAAGAGGCAATCGCAAAACATTCACTCCAAACACATGCAAGTACATTGATTATTTTATGACTCCATTTTAAGGCACTGGCTATTTTCTTTCTATATATATATATATATATATTGTGTCTCAACATTGTGCTTTCATGCGCTCATTTTTTATCTTGTCATCTATGGTTGTTTATGGTTAAATTTCAAACTCCTAAGTAACTCATTCAGTTTAACATCACCATACTAAATAATTTTGCCTTAGTAACTTAATAGGGTCTATCCCCCTTGGCTTCATTAGGAGTTGAGCCTAAATGGAGGAGTCAAGAACAAGGTGACAGCCTTGACTCAAGACTTGCCCCCAAGGACACACCGAGTGGCTTGAAGATTTCTGTCACGTTCCCCCCAGGTGTGTGAAAGGCAGCAACAAGACCTTACACTTGGCTTGCCATATGGCAGCCATCCTCCCTGCTATGAACAACATCTCCTATCTGTAACTGCTCGGTCTTCTTCATCCATACTTGCTTCTTGGCATCTATCCTTTCAACATTTATTCCTTCATCTGTACTGGTTTTCCTTGATGAGTTGTATAGGAAACTTCTCAAGGGTTGTTTCTGTGTACTCCAACAATCTTGAGCTTTGTGCCCAAGTCCACTGCAACTATAACACCTCATCGTACGACAATGTGCAGCAATGTGACCAACATTGTTGCATGTCCAGCACCTGACTGAGTTGTTGGAACTTCCAACACTTCTTTGATCAACTTCATGTCTCCATGCCTGAGAGTGCCCTTGAATGTAGGCATTTGGTTTCTGATCTTCAAATCTTCCTGCATTGGTCTTCTTCCAAGGTTCACTGGTTCTTCTTGCTAATGTATAGGAAGGACTCTTCCTCAGTTGACTTCTTTGACTTGCACATTCTTGGGCTTTATGACCAAACCCACTACATGTGTAGCATCTCAATGTGTGACATGTGGCATCTCAAAGTTCTTGTAAGTGCATTATTTTCTTTCAACAAAACTTCTTCTGCATCTTCTGTAAGAACAACTTCATCATCATTACATTCAGAGTTCTCATCCATTGAAGAGTGCTTACCTTCGCTTGTGTCTAAAGCTTGTACCTGTTTTTCTTCTTGCTTTTCATCCTTGACTTCTACTTCATTTTCTTTGTCTTGAATCTTCTTTAGGTATTCTTCTTCCAGCTTGAACCAGAGGTCCTTGGCAGAGGTGTAATCTTTTACGCTTTCTTGAATAGATCTTGATAGACAATCCATCAAAAATTTCAAGGCAATCTTGTTGTATGTCTTGACAGCTGTCTTTGTCTTTTTATTGGGCTAGTTAGGTGGGTTAACCACTATTTCCCAAACATTGAATTTTTTCAAGTAGTCTTTCATTTTACTTCTCCAACCAAAGTAATCTGACTTCTCCAAAACTAGAACTTCATGGTTAATGAGCTTTGTTGATCCTTCCATGATTGTGTCCCCAAATCCCTTCAAGCTTGTTAAGCTTATGTTGAAGGCCTGGCTCTGATACCAATTGTTAAACACAATGGCTCACCGAGAGGGCGGGGGTGAATCGGTGAGCTGATACTTAATCCAAATTTCAACTCCAATCAAAAACTCATATCTTCATTCAGACATTTACTACAGTATCATATTCATCAATAACCTATATCATTAATCAATTCATTCATCAAATAAAAACATAATCATCAACACATTGCACAAAAGACACAAGATATAATGTTTGTAATATTTTGTATTTCAACAGCTACGACCGTTAGTTAAATCAGCACCTACTTCAATCCAAGACTCTGCTTGGTCTTTTCTTAGATCCTACTAAGAAAATATGTAAAATACCCAGCTTGTAGTTACATACAAATTACATCCTGTCACCAAAAAATCATAATTGTCAAATACATCTTTACAGTCATCACAATCACATCATCCTCATTCTGCCCATAATCATATCATCAATCAACTGTTGCTGCTCCCGTTGTTATCAATTCTATGTTGTCACTGGCATCTCAGTCATCCCAATGTAACAAGTCTAGCATATCACTGTAACGAGCTTCTTAGTCACTGTCAAGTAAGCCAAATGAAGAATATGTTTGAGATAGAATTCTTCTAAGTTTGACTAATCACATCACTGTAAACTTAACACATCAATGTCATCTATCAACCCAATTGACTGCTGCTCAACCAACATTCTTTCATGTGTCTCTGCTTAACAACTCTGATTTTTTTTATCCTCTGCTCGTGTCATCACTGTCAGCAGCTTAATACATCATCATCATTATGTCAGTCATATCATCCTCTGCACATTAGCCTGCCATCTTGTCATATCAACGTGTCCACTGCTTACAACATCAACCTTCTCAGGATATTTCATCACAGTTCTATGATCAGTATGTTCAGTGCTTCACAGTCACCATCAAGGTGCTTGATCATGGTAAAGATGGTAAACTCCTGTAGATGAAATGAGATTAGAGAGGAATAAAACTTGATCACTATTGTCTTCAATGGATGACTGCTGCTACCAATTCAAAATCAAAGAGAAACAAGCTTGTTCCTTATCCTTCTATGATCGACTGCTACTGCTGCTAGAGTAGCCCGAATATCAGAGATGATCACATTCAGTCTAACCACAAATTATGCTGCTGTAAACAAATTCGGACTGCTGCCAACTCAGACTTTAAAAATCAGACTTCAAAACTTCGCTGTTGAACTACGAGTTCTTCAGAATTGCTGTAGGAAATGACAAAAACTAAATCTCTGCTGCTACCCGAGTTTCATCCTTCACAGGCTCAGCTCCTTGCTATTCTGTTGGCATGTTTGGAGTGGTAAAAAAGTAGATGTTGATGCTGCAAACTTCGGGTCTGCTACAGACCTCTTCTCTGTGGCTGCCACAGTATCCACCCAAAAATTCAGAGCCTTTTTTTTCACTGAATTCTTCACCACAGTTTGAAAACGTCAGGCTGTTATTTGTAGCGACTTTCCATAAAAAAAAATGACTGAGCCGACATTGCAAAAGTAATTATTTTTTATTTTAATTTTAATTATATTTCTTTTGGGCTGGGCCAACTTGTCATGTTTTTATATAATATTTTAAAACATGCCTTTTATTGTTTTATGCTTATGCTGGGTTGTCTTCTCAATAGACTTCTTCCATTGTTTTAGGCCTTAAGAGCTGCCAAAGCATCCAAGAGGAATCCAACCCACCATACACCAAGTGCCCATATGTCAAGGGCTTTAAGGGTTATTAACCCACAATATGTGGACTCCAAAGTTCAATCTCATCAAGCAATCGCCAAGCAGGAACTTAGGTGTAAGGTTCTTCAATCATACCAACCAAGAGTGCTCCATATTCCAAGTGTGATAATGACATTTTACATGCCAAGGTTTCATCATGATAAATGGACTTCAACAGAGGTTTCTTCAAGTGCAATGGGATTCATAACCAATGGCATCATCAAGTGGTTCCAAGAGTCATGCCATCATCAACAAGCACAATGCCATCATACCAACTTAAGCATTTTAAACATCCCCAGTTTCAAATACCCCATCAACACACACATCGTCTTCACCATTCTTTCAAGAATACAAGAACCATTAAGCCACTAAGTGTGGGTCCAAGGGATTCTTCATCAAGCAAGAGGCTTCATGACCCCATTAAGACACATATGGCCACAAAATGGGTCATTTGGATCGTTAGGTGTTCCAATGGCCCCAATGCTCACATCCAAGGTTCTTCATGCCATGTCATCATTATTTGTGACTCTTTTGTCATCCAAGCTGCCATGTCATCAACCTTCTTTTGTCCATATCATCATTCATGCTTAACCTTTGTCATTAATGTTGTCATCAATGACAATCATATTCATCATTTTCCTCTATACCCAAGAGGCGTCTATAAAGTTGTGGGTGGCCCCACTATCAATCAAAGCAATGGCATGTTTTCCCTAGACACTTCCCCTGATTCTGATAGTATGGAAGGTGGGGACACTTATGAGGGTAGCAATAGTTGCTCTCTATGGAAATTGTTCCAATTCTATACTATGTAGTTCTCCATCCTGTTTTTTGCTCCAGTTCATCTTCCTCATTGCTATATGAAAGTATTTCGATGAGGTGTACCTTCCCTTTACCCATACATCTATTGCCTGGTATCCATGGCTCTTTGCAATTGAAACATAAGTTTTTCCTTCTCAAATCTCGTTGTGTGTGCTCGTCCAACCATTCTTTTTACAGAACTGTCTTTTCCTTGTTTTCTGGCGAGTTGGTAGGTTTTATGGAGGATTTCTCTTGGGAACAAAATCTTGTAGGTCTCGAGTCCTACAGATAGCATCTTGTAGAGTAATTGGCCTCTAAACATTCACCCATCCATGGAGTGGCTCTGCTAGTGCCTCCATAAATAGCATAATCAGTGAACTCTCTAATATGTCAAATACCATATATGGAATTCTCTGGAACTTGGATATGAAGGTCTTTGAAGTTTGTACTGCATGCCTGCCTCAGATGGACTAGCTTCCTGAAATGAATCTTTGGGTCCTTGTCAAAGCGCTCCATGAGCCTCTGCGTGAAGTCACTGTATGAGGTAATATCGTTGCGAGTCTTGTGACCCAGTGTCACCAGTCTATGGTACCACCACTCATGGGCTTCCCCGTCTAAATGTAAAGTAGCCAACTTGATTGCATCTGCCTCCATCAAGGGGTTAAGTTGGAAGTAGGTGTCCAACTTCTGCACTCAAATTCAGGCTGAACAACTAGATTTCCCATCAAAGTTGGGGATAGTTACTTTTCCCATGGTGCGTTGTAGCTCAAAGTTCTGATTAAATGCTCTATTGAACCCTCTTAGGTTGTTCCTACTTTTCATATTGCAAAAATATGAGAAGGTCATGGTTGAGTGAAAGTCATCTCCAAGTACCCTGTACTCTTCTAGATAGGCCCCAAATGGCTCCTCCGGCTCTACTGGTATAATCGAGCCTGTGATGGGATTCTCCAAATATTGAGGCATGGTAGGTCTGGAAGGCTTGTTGTATATGTGAGGAGTATTCTGCATAGTAGTATATTCATGTCTCCCACTGTCACTGGTGAATACCCCGTCTCCCTGTGGGACCTGTAGCTTGTTCTAATCTTGCCCTAGTTTATCAACCAACCTGTTTATTGCTTGTAACATCTCTGTTTGTCCTTTGGCCAAGTCATTGAAAGCACTGACGAGGCCATGGAATGCCATCCTATCCTCCTCTTGTGAGGTGCCTTCTCCCTTATCAACCTGTGAATATGTCATATCCTCTGATTCGGTATCCTTTAGGTTAATTTCTTCTAGATCTGGATCTTCTGTGGACCTGCCCCTTCTTCTTTTGTATGTCACAAAAGTAGTGTCTTCTAGATTCATCTAATGTTCATGTTCAAGCCCACAGCTGGCGAGGAACATGCTCTGATACCACTGTAATATCCCAAACTGATAGTTTTGCTTCTATACTGCTTGAATATTGTGTTTGCTTATGTGTTTTGAGTTTTAGATGTTAATAACATTTAAATTGTTTTTGCATGCAATGGTATGGTAGTGCGCAAAACCCAGATATGATAAAAGCTCGATTTTATAATGAAAGAAGCTTCGAATAAACTGTAAGGACATACCAAAATTAATAGCTAGGATAGTAGAATAGTCTAGAAGACACATGCATTCCATGCAACAATATTTGAGAGGAAAACATGTTGATTCTTCAAGGATAGACGCCCATGCAAAATAGTTGCGCCCTCTCTTAATGATGATCTTTTGCTATAGCTTCACAGAGAAGAACTAAGTGTTGATACTCCCCAGATGTGGTAAGACGAACCTTCTGATCAATATGGGTGTGACATGAAGCTGTTTGGAAACCTTTTTTATCAATAGTGAATTGCCTTTTAATGGAGAAAGACGCCCATGCAAAGGCCACACCCTCCTTTTCCAAGATGAATTCGCTACTGCTGGAACTAGAAGTGAAAGAGCTTCAAATTCACTGGATAATATAATATGCACCCTCCAAATCCAACGGAAGTGATAAGTGGATGAGATAATGCCTCTAAGCTTCAATACGAATTGTCCTTGCTTAATCAATGCGCCCCAATGAATATGTTTTCTTCTTCTTCTGTTGGATCTCGGATCTCAAAACGTGGATGTGTTGTTGAGACCTGGATGATCTACCTCTGAAAGTGATTAGGGAAGATAAGTTTCTCTGCCGAAAACACTTGCCAGCTGGGGACTCACACCCTCAACCCCAACTCGCTATTGTTGCTGCTGTCGAGCTCTCGAAACCAATCTCAAAAGTGAATAATAAACTTCGATGTCTTTTTGGTTCGACTCACCTTTCTTTTATAACGTTGAGGTTTGCATGACTTGACTCTGCATGCATGCAACCTAATTGCTCAATGTCGCATGCAAGGTGAATTAAGGCCCGCATGCCTCGCATGCTTGATGATAACTGCTCCGATGGCCTTCTTTAATCTACTGATGACATAATAACACTGAAGTGATGTTCTTTTTAGCTCCCGATACCATTAGTCCTTAGTCAATTCCCTTTTTATTAATACCCGCTCGAACCTATGGGAATTAAATAGGTTAACGGGTGTCTCTTGGTGATTAATTAGAAGAGGACATTACAACTTCTTACCTATGCACAAATCCATGGCACTTTTCATACTTGAACTATTCACCACAATTCAGAACAGAGTTACATGCACAAACTTGTATGGAATAGAAGCAATCCCTTGAAAGTACGAATATAGACAAATACCAATTTCCAGACTTGTAATCGATGGTAAATACATATATTAATCATCAAAGTACACAAAGAATACAAGGAAATTTCAAAAGCAAAGATAGAATACTCATCAACAATTTAATCCAAGCAACTAATTGAGTGTGAGCCAATTTTCGCCCAACTGTAGGCAATCCTCTGTGGATGCCATCCCCTAGTCGAGCTATAAGACCACTAGGGAGAAGGAAAATATTATCAAGACTCTAAAATCACTCATCCCATCCCAAAAGCATCTAAAATCTACCATGAAATTCATTGTTGAGATCTATTGCTAATCTTCCAATCAACCATCCAAGGAACTCCTTCTACTGCTCCATACAACACAAGAAGATACCCCCTTCTCTACTCCACAGTATCTCGGTAATCCTCTTTTATCAATGCTCTTCAGTATGGGCAGCACTAGCAGGAGTCCAAACTACTGGCCACTTACAAATTTTCTTCTAGCAAAATTTGGTTCTTGGATTTTTTTTATCAGCAACCTACAAGGTATGGAGATGAATCTTTTAATGGTTTTGTTGGTTTCTCCTTTATTCCTACCCACATCAAAATACTCTTCTCATTGGTTATCATAGAGAGTAGTCTTCCCTTCTCAATAAAGTGCATCACTCCCAAGCTAATCCTCTCCTTCAATTAGCCTGCTCGTCCCTATTAGAATCTCTATTTTCGCATGATTCCTGAGAGGGAAAAGAGAGAGTCAAGGTTAGGATAAGTACATGGAAATTACAATAAGGCAAGGCCACAAGAAATAAGTAGTGAGGCTTATAATCATCCACTCTAGTGGACTCATAGTGCCTTAGGTGCTCTTTCTTAGCCAACCAGACTTGGATCGTTATTTAATTATAAAAAATGCATGCTTAGGCATTCACTAGTTGGGCCTTGGCCTTCAACTCCACACTAGGAACGTATACAACATATTTCCATCGATTACACACAAGGTCGTCTATAACTAGACTCCCGTCCATATATCCATGTATACAGAATTCAATCTAATACACCCAAGATTCCAAAGGGTCGAAACGAAAATATTACATTCCCCTTCCCCTTGGAATAACATCGTCCTCAATGTCCTCTTCCTTTATTCCATGTCTTCATTCTTGAGTGGCATCTGCAATGCCATCCTATTCACTACAACCATGTATAGTTGCTGGTTATCTTGGATAATAATGTTCCAACATTCCTTTCACTGCCTTGTGATACCTCCAAGATCTTCAACATTGCAACATATGCCTACAACAATAATCAAAGTAAACATGCAAATCATAGGCATTTTTATGCAATAATTATACCAACCCTATGAATTTCAATTTCATAATTGAAGCATATATATTCATAGAACAAGATAAAGCATGCAAATCAGCCCAATACATATCTATATGAATGTGTATATACTCCGTATGGATACCATTGGCAAGATTCATCTCATTTTTTCTCCAACACACCCAAATATATATTGTCTTCTTGATCCCAACTAACATGTAACATAGATTTCTCACAATGGGTTCATTCAAGTCGCCTCTTCCTTGCTGCAGACACCCTTCCAAGATTAGGCATCCCATTCTTTGCTAAATAATCCCTTGAGCGATCCATCTTGCCAAAGCTTTCACATGCAAGAAGAGCACAATTTGTATAGTCTTACTACCAATGCTTCCCACTAGCAACCTCTAATATAACATAGCTTAAGACCATCAAGGTATATCACAAGGTTCCAGTATCATCACAGTAGCATTCACCCCGGGATTTTCAGCTTAAAACAACCATCATCTATCCTTATTAGATAGATCCATCATCTCACCTATACCATACACATGCAATTACGTGAGATGCTATTATCAAAATTTCAATCAGAAATATTTCACAACTATGAAATTCCTCTCATAATGTTTTCTCCTTGCAGCAGTAGTCACCAATATTCATTATGGGCTCAGACTGATTTCCATATCCAAGACAATTCGACCTACAATCTGTCCTCCTTGACAGAGCTATATCGTTGTCATCAACATTCCTGATGTTACTTGGCGAGCTGGTAATTCATTAAAGTTTACATAATCTTTTCACCAACCTCTTGATTAGCATCTTCATGTCCTTGTCTTCCTTACAAGGTTGATACATACTATCTTTAGCATCTTCAACTATGCTCTCATCAACATCTTTCACCATGCTCTTAACCATTCCTTGATAAGAATCATTAGCATCGAATAGAATGCAGGTTTTCCATGTAACATGATTCAGATGCCTCTATACCATTTTCCATTGTATTGGCGTGCTTTTGCTTCAACCACCAGAAAACATTTGAAGTTCTTTATAAGCAGATACTTGTCATAAGGCAGGCAACATTTTGCTGCAATGGAATCAGTAATTCAATCAAGTTGTAACAGCAGGGATCCATCTGCTGTGCTGATATAAAAAGAGTACATTCACATCCTCAATATGCGTGCCTAACAACCTATTCATATGCCATATAAGGATCAAGGGTGGAGCGCTCCCCAAATCAGGTTATAGTCAGGTCTTGCTGTCAACTTGAGGTTCTGTGTGTTTCCTAAACAGAGTACAAAGAGTGCTGCCAAAGATGGAGTATTTACTACCGTCTTAATTGCATGAACTCAGTGCCTAAAACATAGAGTTTAGAACAGCATTGCATTTAATTGTGATAAAGGCACTCTTCTTCTCAAGGAATTTAACATACACAATTATTGAATGAGGTGTTTTCCATGTTGCTAATATGAATGTTGTAGGCAGTAACCAGGATGGAGTGTAACCTCTAGGGAATCCTTGTTAAAATGCTCATAAATGCACCCAGTCCAATCTGAAATACTCCCTAGACAATGTGGCCTCCATATTGGCTATGTTTGGTATGAAGTTATGTCTCAATGGAATGCCCTCCTAGTGCTTGTTATCTTTCCACTAAACAGGCTATTGCATACCTGGTCTAAAAATAGACGATACCCCTCATTGATACACTCTCTTCTCTGCTCTTAATTCCATTTAGTCAAAGGACAGCACCATCTCTCTGCTTTATCTATCTTGCATTTATTTTCCAAACAATAAACAGCACTTCATAAAATCTCTAAATGGAGGCCTATTATGTGCCCTTTACTGATGAAAAAGACAAGTGTTAAATTGAAGATTGCTATCCTCAAGGTCATGTCTCCCATTCTGAGAAGCATCTATGTGGTGTGTTTCTGACAGAAAGACAGAGAGATGCATTTTTCATATGATGCCTACTTCATAGTACATACATGCTAATACAGAGCTTAGTGAAATTGCACCCTGCTACAACAAAATCAAGTACCCACAGAATTGTAAAGTACCAGAAACCAAGGTGATAGCTCTGTGTAACTCAAGAAGGCTGCCCACTGTCACCTCAGCAGCTCTTCCCTACATTTTAGGTTGGCTCCTCTCCAACACAAGGGGGGCTTCCCTAAGGTAGGACTGTTAGGGCTATGGAGTGGAGGCTCAAGGTGGAGTTTGGAGAGTAAGCCTTAACAAAACAAGGTTGTTGTAGTCCATGAAAGGAAATGGAAATGGGAAGGGAATAGAAAAGAAATGAAGGGAGGAAGAAAGGAATAAGAGAATGAAATGACAATGGACTAGTGCTTATCAATCTATGGGCTATTGGAATCATTAATGCCTGAATGAAAGAATTAATTTGTTACAATCAACGACTTTGAAGTAGATTGTAGAGAAGAAAGGGCTATTTGCCACATTTAGCAATCTAATGGATGAAAGAACGAGTTGATACATTTGTCATTTAGGTGTGTACTTAAGGTAAAAGGAACTAAGTTTGATCATTGATGCAATTAACCTTAAGTGTTTGCTGGAAATAGTTGTAGAAACTAGGCTTGGAGGACTAAAATTGCCACTCATCAAACAGTATGAAGGTGTTGCTATAGTTGGTTGAATTATTACTCCAATTCAACAACTAAAATTAATAGATGAAGTAAATAATGCTGAAATAACAGAAAATAAAACAAGAGGGAATGGATCCTCACATTGACTATTCCAAAAATAAAATGGATTTCATTATTTGACTTCATATAAGTGGGAAAAAAATTCCAATTGGTTTCTACAACAAATGAAGAACAATGACATAACCATACAACAAAGTAGATGCAATGCCTCACTTCTTCATTAATCTTCAAGCTTGATAATACAAGGGAGCTCAACATCAACCATCTCCAAGCTCTTACTCTAACTTCATCACTTCATTACTTTTCAACCCCTAACACCCATTTACAAATAAATGGAGAAAGTTCCTTTATATAAAGGTAGCCTCATCTCTCTCACAACAATAAATCCATGACAAATCGAAGAAATAATATAACAATACAGTAGTTAGGCCTTATTCCTATCAGGTTGACAAGTCAAAAGGTCTCCATCCCTCTCCAAAATAGGTCGCTCCATCCAAAAATATGACATAATGCACAAGATAAACTTTAATGGAGAGGGTGCCTACTCTAAAAATAGGCTTTGACCATGTCAACATGATAAGATGTCAACTTCCAAGTGCGTCCTTCAAAATGCATGGCCAAAAATACAATAAAATACTGTAAGAAATAGAAGAATGTGCTCCATGGTCCACTTAGAAAAACCTTCCAAGTGCACCCTCCACAATGCATGAGATAAGAAAATGCTATAATACTCCCACTAGGAGAACGCTCCTTAACCACCTCTTCAAAATAGCAAGTATAGTCTATAAGGTGTATGAACATGCATGCATTAATTATCCTTCATGAAACACATGTGAGTCTCCTTGAGTGACATGTCCCATCATCACATGCGAACAAGGTGTTGAAAGGTGTGCAATAACAAATTCAACTACGAACTCCTTTCCACATGTGGATCTAAAGTAGGTTGCTCCAACTAACTCCATACAAAAGTATGCAAGGTGCCAACTAGGTGGAGCACTTCACATGCATGACAAGTCAAAGGTCTTGGAACCTTCAAGAAACTCCCAATTCCAAAATAGAAAGATTCCACTTGGGTTCTTTCTCCTATGTGTAGCCAACTCATTCTTATCCAAGTTGACCATGCCAACTCCCCAACAAATAATAATAAAATGCTCCAAGGTAGTTACAACTCATCAAATAATGTGCAAGTGGATAGATCCAATAAAAATAAACCTTATCCACTCACCAAGTTAACAAGAAGCCCAACGAACTCCAAGACCAAGGGAATGGCCCCTCCACCCAAGCAAAATAATAATAGAATATGATGATCTGCCTCAACATGTGCAACAAAGAAATAAAGTTGTTTCTACTGGAAAAACTCCACCATGGTACCAAGGTAAAATTAAAACATTAGGTGCAACATAGGCTTGAAGCTAGGGTGCACCACCACAAGGGATTAATACAACATCAATACATCATTAAGCCTTAGGAAAAGCTATATCACCACAAAATCCATGTAGTACCTCCCCTCCAATTCAAACTTACGAAATAATACACATCAAAAAAGGTACTTACATCATCAAATAATTATCCTCTCTAGGTGATGTCTAGTAATGTTACAATGTTATGTCACCTAGGGAAATCCCGCTAATCTGGGGAGGCAAGTGCAGGTGCGATCATTTTTTATCCCGGAGGAAATAAAGTCACAACCTATGCAAGGGGGATAGGACGGAAGAATAACAACGAGGCTGAATGGCTCGCCTTATACCTTGGTCTGGAACTAGCTAAAAAGAACAATATCAGAAAATCATAGTCTTTGGGGACTCAAAACAGGTCATACAGAAAATGAGGAAAGGTTATAATCTTGGTGCAGCCAACTACAAAAAATTGTACGATCACATTAGCAAAAATAACACCACCCTCCACACCACCTACTACCACATCCTGAGAAAGAACAATGCCTTTGCGGATAAAATGGAAAATCAAGGAACCAAGTATAACTTAGGAATTGTCTCAATAAGAGACCAAAAGCACTACAAGTATGTCCCCTAGTCCCCTCACTCCTAGGGGGTCGTCTAGGCCTCTATCCTCCAACACCTACGATGACCACCCTCACTGCATGAGGAACACGCGTCTCTTGACGTGACAGCTCTGGGAAATAGGCAGTCTCGACCATGTGATGGCTTTAATGGGCAGTCCCTTCTGCCTACACATTGCAATCCTCAGCGATTCTCTCGCACACTCCACAAGCACGGTTAGCACCATGAATTCTCTACCCCATCCCTCTCGGCATTCTTGTGATTTGGGTCTGCGCTCTTCACACCTCCTTTCTCCAGAAGGAGATTTATCCTCCCTCTTTGCAGGCTTGTTCAGCACTCGGGCCGACTGCGACCTGGTTCTATCTGTCAGCTCAGATCAAGAACCGTCATGGTTAGCTCAGGATCAGCTCCCTTCCATTCCAGCTTCGTTCAGAATAGGTATAACTACTCCTTGCAGTTTCGAACTTCCTTCTTGGACTCATTCGGTAGCGCAGGTACAGGATTTCATGGCGACTTCAAAGGATATAGAAGAGATCAAAGCTTCTCTAAGAGAAATGCAAAGCGAGATGTGTTGGATCTACAAAATGGTTGGGACTAGTGTAAATGAGAATAGGACGGTTGCAACAAACACAAGATACATCTCAAACCAGCTAGTATGTCATGAATCCCGAATCGATAACACCCGGGACCTGCACGAATTAATGGGGACTGTGGATACTATAAAGGAGGAGGTTCAGAAGCTCACCAGCATGACAATGCAGCCATTGCCAGGAATCCCCAGTTGTTGGCGATTTTCAAATGGAAGAGCCCTCGGTCGCCCAATCGACCAAACGGCACAAAGCTCAAAAGAATTAGGTTTTTACTCTATTTTTTTTACGTTTTTTTGAAAATTGCTAAAGAATCAGTTTGTAAGGAAATATCCTACCATGGGTTTAAATTGCTTCAACAAAAAGCCTAGAATTATCTACTTATCAGTACATAGTATAGGAACTTTTGTCTATCTTTCTTTAGTTGCTCAAAAATTTTGGTTTCAGACTCTTTAAGGATGGTTGTGCTCAACCTTTATATATATATATAAAATTTTCTTCAGCTTCTATTAAAAAAAAGGGAAATCTCGCTAATGAAAAGTTGTATCACCATACCACATCCAACACCATAGGAAGGAATCATAAGAGCGCTAGCTCCATCAGACATCATGTATGTCCCCACCATACATTCAACAAAATGGGACCATGTAGAACACCCCCTCCTAGTGACAAACCAATATTATAACCAATGTTGCAAGTATCGTCTCGGGGAATATATCGCCGAGATCCTGGAAAGAAACTTATTGGAAATATCGGGGAAAATATTAGAAATTATCAAGAAATGTCGAGAAGAATAGACATAGACCTGAAGATTTATGAAAATATTGGACAAATTGGCAACAAGAAAAACTTGGGAGAAATCGGAAATATTGGGAGAAAACAAAGATATTTGCTACATTGATTATAACACCATCATACACTAGGATGCTCCAAGAATAATTCGATACATGAAGTAGCAAGCATCCATTTGTCAAGGGGGTGATCCAACAAGGAAAGGCATGAAAGCAACACCATCAACCATAAGATGACCATCAACCCAATATTTTAAAACTCAGCCTTAAAGTCGAAATCAGTCAAGGGTCAACCTAGACTCGACTTTGACTCAAACTGGTTTTAATTTTGTGACTCACTTTACTAAAAGATACTTTAAATATTAAATTTTCAATGAAGAAAAACATTTTAAAGATTCAAAACAATTAGAGACAAAATATGCAAAGTCTACTCATGTATATAATATGTAAGGGTGAATATATCAAAATGGCACCAAGTGCAATACATATCTAAAACAAAATACATAATCAACAAGGCTCTAAATGGGCTCTAGAGTCCAAAAAACATGCTACAATCTACTAGCCTACTACATATCAATGATCACTGATCAACATGATCAATCATCATGATCAAACTCATCACCACTGTTGGAAATGGGATCCTCGGCATCATTTACGGGACCATCCTCTAGTTCAAAGTCCTCTAACTCATTGGACTTCTCATCGACATCTGCAATTGCAGAACTAATATAACCATGGGTTGCATGGCTAGTGCCTGCAATGCCTAGTGCTACACCTGCTCATACATTTGGATCCGTGTCCAAATGAAGACACTCCAACTCATCACCTATATTAACATCATAATCAGGATCAAACTTTATCGGTTGAGTCTCCTCTACCCATTCCGAGGTTGGATCAATATCACCCAACACAATGGCATCTATATCAAGTTTTTTGTTCATTATCTAGTTGCACCTTAGCCAAAGGTTGTACAACATGAAGACAAGATCATTAAATCACTTTTGTTCCCAATAGTTTTGCTTCTTCATGTGAATCCACTCAAAAACAAAGCAATCATACTCACACTCAAAAGCACTACAAGTTGACTCAATACTCAAATCGCAAACTTTTCAAATTGAGGACATTGGCTACCAAATGACTCCCACCAATGTGCTGCAAAGACAAAGTTAGTTCAACAAATTAGATTATGACTTTGGTTAAAAATATTAATTTAAGTATATAAAGTATAAATTTTTAAACAACTAAACTTAATAAAACTTTGAAATTGTTTACTTGGTTGGTCCACATCTCTTGCAATCTTTGTTAGATTTTGGCCAAAGGTATCCATGGACCTAGTGAAAGCATTGATCCTGCAATGTATTTCTAGCTGCCCACTCTCATCAAGGACCATGTGCTCTAAGAACTTATATAATCCATCTTTGACCTCCCTAGTTCAAACTTCTCCTAATTGAGCTCTATAGTGGTACCTTGAGTTCAGAAAATACCCAGTTACATGTATAGGTTGATGGAGTTTATTGTTCCATCTATTATAAATAATCTTCTAGATAGGACTATACTTAGCTACTCTGTCCTTGTATGTTGCATTTATCTACTCTTCCTAATCTATAGCCAGATAAATGTATAACCCATTTCCAATTTTTCCCCATCCATTAACCGCAACACCTTAACAAGGGACTCAACAATATTCACAACCTCTACTACTTTTTTCCATAAAGTGTTCTCAATAACTTTCTTTTTGGTGTCTTTTCCATCTTGTCTGTGGGCCCACTGAGACCCACTCCATTCATCACTTGAAAAAATCTTTTTCAAGTTCTGTGCTTGGGAAAGGAGAGCTTGCAATGTGAAAAAGTGAGTTGCAAACCTCATGATGGTAGGCTAGACAAGTTCCCTTCTCACAGTTTTTTTCTTCATTAGGTTCAATAACCATGAGTGGTTGTAGATGTTGATTATACGACTTCCAGGATTTATTATTTTTTGACTTACTAGGCTCCAGGCGGAATCAAATATGGTCAGCCAAACCTTCGTCGAGAAGGGCTTCTTTTAATATATAATCATAATGTCTCTCAAAATAATAAAGGTAGGGAAACCCTCTCAATTTTTGTACATTTATAATACTTGTTATAAGTTTTTAAAGTATATAAATCTCTCTTATATTTGAAATGTCAAAAAAACTTAAAAGGCATTGCTTGTCTGTTGGAATATGTAACTCATACTTGTTGAGTTGATGACCTATTGAGCAAGTGACATGAAAAGATGACCTAGAAGAATAGGTTAGTTTCTAGATATTTGAGTAGTTGATAGAGATAGGTTTGTACTAAATAAGATGTTGACTAAGTGAAGAGAAGACCTCTTCCTACAAATTGGATGTCAAATCAGCTTTTTTGAATGGGATATTACAAGAAGAAGTATATGTGCAGTAGCCACCAGGTTATCAGATAATGGGTCATGAACAAAAAGTTTATAGATTGAAAAAGGTTTTGTATGGTCTCAAACAAGCTCCAAGAGCATGGTATAGCCGCATTGATTCATATTTCCAGAGCCTGGTGTCTAGGCTTGACTCCCTCACGGGAGTGCCCATGATCATGAGAGAGAAGTAAGAGAAATCGTATCCTCGTAGGAATAGAGGATAGAGTAGGAGATCGAATTGCAAAGTGATTGTTTTGTGTGTTTTTGAGAATTGTGTGAGTATGTAGCTGGAAGATAAAGTCTGTTAGTCTGTTGTGCGTAAGAGTCTTGTTTTGTAATAGCTAGATTGGTGCATATCTAGCAGTGCCAGTTGATATGGCGTATACTCTCTCAATCACTCCTGTTGTTGCAGTTCTATGATTGCAGCTACTAGTGAAGGAGCTGTCTATTGTTTATGGGCATGAAGAAGCCAGAAAGCAAATATTGTTTCCGTGAAGGAGGAAACCACCAGTTGGGAGAATTGAAGCTTCCATTTGTTGAGATCGCCGCTGTGTCAAAGACTGCCCACCACTATTGAACGAGAAAAATGGAAGAGTGTTGCTTTTGTTAGAAGAATGAAGCTAGAGGAGGATCCGCAAATCCGTTGAAGAAGTTGTTGACCAGAGGAGCCACCCTCCCGTGATCGGAGCATCCCGCTGTCATTACCGAAGTCGATCATGTGTCAAAGGGAGGAGATGCCATCCATTTGATGAGGCCAAGGAAAGAGACGCCAACCCCATCTTTCTACATCATGAGCTGCCATAAGGTATTGAAATGTTGTTGTGAGAAATTGCGTAGCAAATGTCTGTGTTCTGATCGATTGCCTGAAAGAAAAGTTTGCAGATCCGTGTTTAAGGAACGTTGCTGCCAAGACCAGCAGTAAAGGAGAAAGAAAAAGATTTCATTATTGTTAAAGACCCGTAATCTCTGAGATCGTTGTCTTGGAAGCAGAAAAATGTTTGAAGCAGAGTGGTGGCGACTGGCACCATCCAAACATGGCTAAAGGGAAAGAATCGTCGACGGTTGTAACCTGTAAGGGACTAGTCAAGATTTATGGAATTTTGCGTTGGGTAACTTATAGATGAAGGTATATGTGTTTCATATAATAATGATTTGTCTTAAAAGTGGTGTCAAATATATAAAAAAAACCCAGCCGAAAGAATGATATAGTTTTGTTTTTAGTGTGGCATGGCATTGGAATACCTTTCATAAAAGTCTAATGGTATGGTCAAAAATATCCATAGTGTCACCCCATGTCATAAAAGTATGACTTTTGTGTCTTATGCTTTAAAGTGAGTGGCCCCTCTCATAAAAGTGAGACATGATATTTTCAAAACAAACACATTGATTGCAATAGTCACGAAAGGTAAGGGTCATGATAGTTGGCATAGAAGTCCACAAAGTTAGTGAGTGCCATAAATATAGAAGGTTTTGGTTATTAATTTAATGGGCATGAGTTTTATGGAGTTAAAGTCAAGTTAAAAGTTGAGAGATTATTGTTGTAAAGAATTGGAGTCAAGTTATATTGATGTTGAAGTTCAAAGTGAAGTCAAGGACAAGTTAAGTGATTCAAAGTCTAGTTTGCCAAGTTTATAGTATGTAAAATCATGGCAAGTGGTGCGTCAATTAAGTTTGCCAATCCATTGTTATAGGTTTCCTTGTTGGACATTGCGCAATCCAACAAGAAAACATGTGTCATGCAACAATTGGTTAGTTGCATGAAAGATACAGAAATCAAAGAAGAAGCAGTGAAAGATAGCCACTGCAGAAGACAAAGGCTGATAGAAGAAAAGGCAAGAAGACTCCAGTTCCAAAGCAAAATGTATACATAGTGCTGATATGTAAATGGGCATATGCATATGTAATGGGCTTGTAATATTTTGGGCTTATGTTTTGTACCATAAAGTGATGGTAACGTTGATATTGTTTTAAAGCATGCTTATTGTACCTGAGATGAAGTGTTGTAATGATGCATATGTGATGTAAGGGGTGCATGATTGGTTGTACCCGACACCCCAAAGTTTTTGGTCCAAGTTGTAAAGCTTAGCCATAGGCAAGCTAAATTCCCCAGGTTGTTGTAAGACCTGTCCGTGTTGTTCAGGCATATGTGTTGTGGTGCAGAATGCACAAAGTTATCCTCTTCTGCAAATGGAGGATGTGACATCAAGTTGTGGAATTAACCACTATGAGATGTACGAGAGTGATATGTGTACTCGTATGCTAGCTTGATGCTAGATTGAAGAAGATGAATCTTCGATTAAAGGGGGAAGTGTGAGTTAATCTCAGAGTGTTCATACGTTCGGACCAAGCTATGTTTAACATGTTAATGAACCATATAGGTGAAAATCATTCCTAAAGAACTAGCGAGTACAGCGGATGGCTTCACTTGGCTTTAATGTGCTATTGAACATTATATGGGCTTTCCCTCATCAAAAATCACCTTGGGATTTTGCGGCTTACCCATAACCATTACAAATCTCTAGTGGTTTTGGCTTACCACAAACCATGCATCACATCAGTGGTTTCTAGCTGACCACGAACTTTCATCTGTCACAACAAGTGGTTTTGGTTGACCACGAACCTCACATACAAGTGGTTTCGGATCACCACAAACCTTATGATGGGGAAACAAATTTTCATTGCACAGCTTGGGATTTCTTCACTATGGGCTCTATCCTCGAACTTTGTGCTTCTACTTCTTTTGTATCTACATAAACTCAATCATTGATGTCCATATAAAAAACAATCCATCTACCGAGATACATGGGTGCCATCCGCTATACTCGCTAGTTCTTTAGGAATGATTTTCACCTACATGGTTCATCAACATGCTAAACATAGCTTGGTCCAAACATATGAACACTCTGAGATTAACTCACACTTCCCCCTTTAATCGAAGATTCATCTTCTTCAATCTAGCATCAAGCTAGCATACAAGTACACATATCACTCTCGTACATCTCATAGTGGTTAATTCCACAACTTGATGTCACATCCTCCATCTGCAAAAGAGGATAACTTTGTGCATTCTGCACCACAACACATATGCCTGAACAACACGGACAGGTCTTACAACAACCTAGGGAATTCAACTTGCCTATAGCTAAGCTTTACAACTTGGACCAAAAACTCTGGGGTGTCGAGTACAACCAATCATGCATCCCTTACATCACATAGGCATCATTACAACACTTCATCTCAGGTACAATAAGCATGCTTTAAAACAATATCAACGTTACCATCACTTTATGGTACAAAACATAAGCCCAAAATATTACAAGCCCATCACATATGCCCATTTACATATCAGCACTATGCATACATTTTGCTTTGCAACTGGAGTCTTCTTGCCTTTTCTTCTATCAACCTTTGTCTTCTGCAGTGGCAATCTTTCACTGCTTCTTCTTTGATTTCTGTATCTTTCATGCAACTAACCAATTGTTGCATGGCACATGTTTTCTTGTTGGATTGCGCAATGTCCAACAAGGAAACCTATAACAATGGATTGGCAAACTTAATTGACGCACCACTTGCCATGATTTTACATACTATAAACTTGGCAAACTAGACTTTGACTCATTTAACTTGTCCTTGACTTCACTTTGAACTTCAACATCAATATAACTTGACTCCAATTCTTTACAACAATAATCTCTCAACTTTGAACTTGACTTTAACTCCATAAAACTCATGCCCATTAAATTAATAACCAAAACCTTCTATATATATGGCACTCACTAACTTTGTGGACTTCTATGCCAACTATCATGACCCTTACCTTTCGTGACTATTGCAATCAATGTGTCTAAACAAAATCCATTTTGTTTTGAAAATATCATGTCTCACTTTTATGAGAGGGGCCACTCACTTTAAAGCATAAGACACAAAAGTCATACTGTTATGACATGGGGTGACACTATGGATATTTTTTACCATACCATTAAACTTTTATGAAAGGTATTCCAATGCCATGCCACACTAAAAACAAAACTATATCATTCTTTCGGCTGGGATTTTTTTTTATATTTGACACCACTTTTAAGACAAATCATTATTATATGAAACACATATACCTTCATCTATAAGTTACCCAACGCAAAAATTCCATAAATCTTGACTAGTCCCTTACAGGTTACAACCGTCGACGATTATTTCCCTTTATCCATGTTTGGATGGTGTCAATCGCCACCACTCTACTTCAAACATTTTTCCGCTTCCAAGACAACGATCTCAGAGATTACAGGTCTTCAACAATAATGAAATCTTTTTCTTTCTCCTTTACTGCTGGTCTTTGTAGCAACGTTCCTTAAACACGAATCTGCAAACTTTTCTTCCAGGCAATCGATCAGAACAAAGACATTTGCTACGCAATTTCTCACAACAACATTTCAATACCTTCTGGCAACTCATGATGTAGAAAGATGGGGTCGACGTCTCCTCTCTTTGACACATGGCCGGCTTCGGTAATGACAGCGTGATGCTCCGCTCACGGGAGGGTGGCTCCTCCGGTCAACAACTTCTTCAGCAGATCTGCGGATCCTCCTCTAGCTTCAGTTCTTCAAACAAAAGCAACACTCTTTCATTTTTCTCGTTCAACAGTGGTGGGAAGTCTTTGACACAGCGGCGATCTCAACAAATGGAAGCTTCGATTCTCCCAACTGGTGGTCTCCTCCTTCACGAAAACAATATTCGCTTTCTGGTTTCTTCACGCCCATAAACAATAGACAACTCCTTCACTAGCAGCTGCAATCATAGAACTGCAACAACAGGAGTGATTGATGGAGTATACGCCATATCAACTGGCACTGCTAGATATGCACCAATCTAGCTATTACAAAACAAGACTCTTACGCACAACAGACTAACAGACTTTATCTTCCAGCTACAGACTCACACAATTATCAAAAACACACAAAACAATCACTCTGCAATTCAATATCCTACTCTATCCTCTATTCCTACGAGGATACGATTTCTCTTACTTCTCTCTCATGATCCTGGGCACTCCCGTGAGGGAGTCAAGCCCAAACACCAGGCTCTGGAAATATGAATCAATGCGGTTATACCATGCTCTTGGAGCTTGTTTGAGACCATACAAATCCTTTTTCAATCTATAAACTTTTTGTTCATGACCCATTATCTGATAACCTAGTGGCTGCTGCACATATACTTCTTCTTGTGATATCCCATTCAAAATTTGGTCATTATGCACCTGAATGTAGGAAGAAGCAGTTTGATATGAATAGGCAGAATGCAAATTTCTCAAGAGAAAATCACTCTAAAAATAGTGATTCAATGTTTATTATTTGTAATAGTGCACAAGAAAGCTCAAAAGAAGTATGGTTCTTAGATAGTGGTTGTAGTAACCACATGAGTGGAAACAAGGATATGTTTGCAAACATAGATGAATCTGTGCATTCAGAAGTAAAGTTGGGAGATGATAAAAAAGTAGCTGTCATGGGTAAAGGTAGCATAAGATTTGAAACTAAGCAAGGTGAAAAGAAACACATTCCAAATGTGTATTATGTCCCTAATCTCAAACACAATCTAATTAGCATTGGACAACTACTACAAAAGGGATATAAAGTCTATTTTGAAAATGATGCATGTGAGATCTTTGATTCACATAGAACAATAATTGCAAAAGTTCAAATGACACAAAACAAGATGTTCCCTTTAAGGTTGCAAAACGATTTGTCTATTGCTTTCAAAGAAGTCCTCTCAGATCAGTCATGGTTATGGCACTTAAGGTTTGGTCATTTAAGCTTCAGTGGTCTAAATTTGTTGCATAGAAAGAACATGGTGAATGGTTTGTCGTTGATTGAACAACCAAACAATCTTTGTGAAGGGTGCATTCTTGGTAAGCAACATAGAGAATCATTTCATGTTGGTAAGTCATATAGAGCAAGAGCTCCACTTGAAATTGTGCATTCAGATTTGTGTGGGTATATGCAGACACCTTCTATTGGGAATAGCTTGTATTTCATAACTTTCATAGATGATTATTCCAGGAAAACTTGGGTATATTTCTTGAAACACAAATCAGAAGCTTTTGAAGTGTTTAAGCAGTTAAAGCCATGGTTTTAGCAAATGCAGTAGTGAGCCAACTCTTTACATCAAGGTAAACAATCAAGGTAAGGTCTTAATTGTATGCCTATATGTTGATGATTTGATATTTACAGGAAATTTTTCAATTGAGTTGTTTAAATCAACAATGAAAAAGGAATTTGAGATGACAGATTTGGGCTTAATGAAATATTTCTTGGGCATAGAAATAAGTCAAACAGATGATGGAATTTTCATTTGTCAAACAAAATATGCAAAGGATGTTTTGAAAAGGTTCAAAATGTTGAATTGCAAGCCAGCATCTACACCTGTAGCAACGGGATTGAAATTGAGCAAAGAAGACAAGGGTACAAAGGTAGATCCAAGTTTGTTCAAAAGATTGGTAGGCAGCTTGATGTATTTGACAGCAACAAGGCCTGACATTATGTATGCAATCAGTTTGATTTCAAGGTTCATGGAAACACCAATGGATTCACATTGGCAGACAGGGAAAAGGATTTTAAGATATATCAGTGGAACAAGAGATTATGGCATCTTATATTCAAAATCAGATGATTTCATTCTAGTTGGGTACACAGACAGTGATTTTGCAGGTAGCATTGATGATAGAAAAAGCACATCTAGGTATATTTTCCATCTTGGTTCAAGAGCAATCTATGGGCTTCTCAAAAACAACATATTGTTACTCTTTCAATTACAGAAGCAGAATATGTAGCAGCAACATCAGTAGCATGTCAAGCAGTGTGGATAAGAAGAATAATGTCAGATTTGATGCAAGATCAGGAAGGAGCAACACAAATTTACTGTGACAATAATTCAACAATAGAACTATCAAAAAATCATGTTTTTCACAAAAAGAGCAAGCACATTGATATTAGATATCATTTCATCCGAGAACTTATCAACAATGGTGAAATATATCTTGAATTTTGCAAGTCTGAAGATCAATCTGCAGATATCTTCACCAAGCCATTGGCAAAAAAATATTTGAACATCTAAGGAAAGGTTTGGGCATCATTGAGAAGTCAAGCTTAAGGGGGAGTGTTGAAAACAGTAAGCTTGATGGCTGCCAGCAGACACGCAGCCGCCCAGCCTCTCAGCCGTCAGCCGCCCAAGCCGCCCAGCCGACCGCCTGCAGCACTGCCCAGCCGTCCATCAACCACCCAGCAGTCTGATAATTAATGAAACTCAACCTCCAGCAGAAAATTAAACAGTAAAACATGTGTTGCAAATCCACTATAAATAGATCATCTCATAGCTGCATAAGGCAGACTTGTAGTTTTCTTCTTTGCTAATAAAATTCTGAACAGCAGCTCATATTTGCCCATATTTTCTATCCTTTTGCATTTTCAGCTCTTCAGTTTTTAGTTTTCTTCTTGCATCCTCTTCCTACATTGTCATGATATTTCATAACTTCTTTTACAACCCTTGCGTGGCATTTGTATATTCTGATCTGGGTGTTTAGCCTTGAGAATTGATCTTTGTTGTGCTATATAATATTCTGTAGCTAGAACTAAAAGGTATTGCAGTGCTTTTGCTTGCTACACTGTAACAGCTTTTTTTTAAAACCATACAGCCAAATTACAGTTGGAAACTGCTCAAAGATTTCCCTTTCTCCCTTCTCTAATTGAGTAAAATGCATAGTAACCATGATATCATAGCTGCCTAGTTATGATTGTGAAGGACATACTAGACTGACCTAGTCACTTAAAATGCAAAATAATACTCCCTGTGTGGGACTAAGGGCTGACTTTCCTACTGATTAGATTAAGATAGAATTTATCTGAATTATTTCCGACTTTGCACTGGACTTTTGTGAGCAATTCTGTTAAATAACTGAAACTATATTTCCCTAGATATGTATTTTGTTGATTCTCCAGTAACCTACAGAATGATACATTAGCAGGATCATACCTATTCACCAAGGGGTGATCATAGATAAACAATGTGAGAAATTAGTAAATTGCAGAACCATCATGGTAAGTAGCCTATTTGCCAAGCTATTCGGCACCATTCTAAAGAGAAAGATAAGTGTGCAGAAGAAAACAAGGACAGGGCTCCTTCTCAAGCAGGATTTCTCCCTAAGCAGTAAGCACTCAACCTGTAACCATTTGGCAACTATTAGAGTTGTTGCTGAGAAAGCACATGGAAAAGGTAATGTTATGTTTTTGGATTTTACTAAAGCTTTCGAAGCAGTCCCTCAAATAAAACTTTGGGAAGGAAAAGGAAAAAGTAGGAATTTTAGTTGATTGAAGGGATGCTACTTTCCACTCATATGAAAGAGGTTTTTGTATAACTAATAATATTTATAAATGATAAAAATGGAAGCAAGAAAGTCAAAATCAACAGTAATGTCAATGACACAAGGATGACCCTGTTTTCCAACATTAATTATCTTATTTATAGATGAATTAGTATACTGGATTAAGAAGGATGGAGGAGGAGTATATATAGCAGTTTATGCTTTGCTATTGTTGCTTTATGCTGATGATGTCATGTCAATGGCAAAAGACAAAGACTCGTCTCCAAGACATCTTGCAACTTTAAGCAAATTTTGTCACTGCTTTGAAAGGAAAGTTAATGTAAACAAAACAAAGGGAAAGGTAATTGGTGCTTGGGATAAGGATATTTCTAAATGATTAGCTTGCAACAAAATATAAAGGTTAAAGGTTAGTACTGTGACAAGATGATATGGATTAGAAAATGAAGAATTGAAAAGGTAGATTTATCTAATATATACTTGCCAGTTAGTCATTTGAGAGTTGGTACAAAAGAAGGTAATAGAGAAGCTTTAGCAGGATCTTGGGTGAGAAAATGAGATTTTGTCAATGTAAGATTAATCCAATGACAGTCTCAAGGGTTAGCTCAATTGGTCTTGAGCCAGATGTGAGATCTCTTCCCCCAAGTAGGGGAGGTCATGGGTTCGACTCTCTTGAAACCCTCAGGGTTAGGCTTCATAATCAAGACCGATGATTTACCCCGTTTACCATCCATGAATCATAGGGAAGTTGATGGAGGGTTTCTGGCAATTTATTCAATCAACTAAAAGAAAATCAACCCAATAATGAGAACAAACTTGCAAAAGAAAATCTCCATGCATAAAAGACATAATTTGTCAATTTTAATTTCATCACCTAGCGGTGGAAATGGGGAGATGGAAAATACAGGTTGATAATAGTGTCTATACTTACTTTGCAAGGAAATAGAAACTGACGATGAAGTTTGGCCGCGAGACTGATGAGGTACTCAATAAACCATAAAGATTTCATTCGATTACATATTTTGTTGAGGAGTTTGCCCTCTAAACAAGTAGATACTCATGTTAAGGATGTTTTAAAACTTTAAAAATAATATTGATAGAATACATAGAGGAAGAAGAGACGGCCTTAAGGTAAAGGACAGCTAAGCTTCATAATTTTTTGTACAAATTTTATTATGACATTTTTAATCTGGAGAAAATGAATCTCTGCATTTCAGTACAAAGAAGCCATAGATGAACTATTTTGTGATGCCTAATTCCAAATTCTTGGAGAAGAAAAATGGGGGAATGCTATTTCATTTTCTATTTATTTACCAGGCAGGTTTTCTGATACGACGCCCTCCAGGATGTTGTCTCCAACGGCCTTGATGAAACCCGGTCCGCCTGTTACGGCTCCCTCTTTTTGAGTAGTCACCAGCAGAACAACACCTTTGTTATTTCCTTCTTCCACACTGGGATACCATCGCTCCAGCACTTGGTCCGCAAATTCAAATGCATCGGCTTTGCTCTACATGGTTTTATAAACAAACAAACGAACAAACAGTGATCTTTCACAGATTCGATCGTCACCCTCATATTTCAATCAGTCGAAATGAGTAGTGAAAACAATAATTTCCATGCTTACAGTGAGTTTGCGCAGCGTGATACAGTTGATGTGATAACCTTTGCGACTCTCCAAGTCTGAGAGGAGGCGTTTAATGTCGGACTTGGTTACACGATTAAGGACGCCTGCATCGTCTTCTACAAAAGTTTCCGCTGGGGGACCTCCACTCAGAATGTCGAATTCGCTGGCATTGGCGTTGGCTACAAGTAGTGGAGGACATAAATGAAGAGCAGCTGTGAGAGCTAATGCTGCCAGTCCCTTCTGGGCAGATGTTACCCATTGGCTGTAGTTATTCTCAGTGGCAATGGAAGCTCTGGAGAATGACACTAATCTCTTTTTCCCATTAATGTTTATATGTCTCTCCGGATTGCACTGGAAAAATGGGGAGTGGGAATTTCGGGGGAGAGATGATAAATGTGAATAGCCACTGTTGCAGAGAGTAAGAGAAGAAGAGTGCGACATCATCTCCATGGCAGGTTGGCCACGAGACGGAGAAGAAACAGAGGGCGACGACAATAATAGCGTTTCGGATAAAGGGAAGATATTGGGATTGGTTTAGATTGGCTGAGATTTCGTGGCGTTCAATTTTAAAGTTCTCTTGGCTTTTTTAATATTTGAATGTTCTTGAAAGCAATGTGTTAAATAAACTCAAGTATATCAAAGTCACCACATGGGAATTGTTTCCATTTTCTGTATTTTTTTAATAATTTATTATCTTTAGGTTAATGGATAGTTGTAAAGTGATTGTAACATCAATTTTTTCATGCATAGAGATTAGAGATCCATACAAGAAAACTCAAAAATCCAAATTTTATATAAGAAAAACTCAAATTTCATATAAGAAAATTCAAAAATATTTTTTGGAGTTAAAAAATATATTTTTATTATAATTTTATTAAGGTTTTTCATTTTTTATTAACAAGTTTTTAATGGAAATTTAGAGTAAAAAGAAAAAACCAAGAATCAACCCTTGGTGTATAAATAATGTAAAAATGTAAGAAAGCTATCAAGGAAGCTAAGGAAGCTATTGAAGAGTCTCTAAAATTGACAAAAATGTTAACTAAAAGAAGAAAAGGCTCACTATATAAATAAAAAGGAGGAAAATCATTTACACCTCTCTAAAGTAGCTCCTAAGAAATTCAGAAGGCAAATTCTAACTAGTAAAACTAAGGATAATAATAAGATTTCTTTGAAAGATTGTCTATCTTAAAAAGCTTTATGAATCCCCGAATGCCATCGATAATATTCAAACCTCCTTACAAGTGAAGAAGTTTTCTCATTAGAAGACATTGATTGTGGGGTTAAGTGCCTTGCAAATGAAAAATCTAAGGGCATTGAAGGATACCAAGTAGAAATCTTAAAAATTGGAGTGTCGGCCATCATTCCTCACATCCACAAACTCTTTAATCTAGCGGTCACGCAAGGTTTCCCTAATCATTGGACCCACAACCTTATTATTCCTATCTTTAAAAGCAATGATAAAAATAACCCCTCTAATTATAAGATCATTAAGATTAGCTCTCCCTTAGCCAAACGTTACAGTATCATTCTAGAAAAGAAAATCAGTGTATGGCTAGAAAGTGAAGGTAAGCGGGCTAAAGGTCAGGAAGCCTTTAGAAGACATCACTCTACCACGGACCACCTTGTTACACTTAGGATCATTGCAAAAAAATGTTGTAATAGTAAATCCAATCTCTTGTGTTGCTTTGTGGACTTTAGGAAAGCTTTTTATACATTGTCTAGAAATAACTTGTGGAATATATTAGAAGAGCTAAAGGTTCCTGTCAAGTTGAGAACTGTTGCAATAAAGTTGTACGAGGATGCCATTGCAAAATTTAAGAGCACTGAGGGGTGGTCAAAAGATATTAATTGTGATATTGGAGTTAAGCAAGGTTACCCCCTCTCCCCTACCCTTTTCAGCATGTACATCGATAAGCTAGAAGGATGTTTACAAGAAGCAGGATGTGTTGGCAGGGCCTTAGATAGTATCGTTGTTATCCTCCCTCTTTACGCTGACGATATCATTCTTATGGAAAGGTTCCCCTTTGGTATTGATAAGTAATCATGAATTCTCAAGGATTTCTACTTTAATATGGGTATGGCGGTTAACACTGACAAAACAAAAGTTATTATTATCAAGTCCAAGAAAATCACTTGCGCTAATTTTGTATATGACAATAGCAACTTGTGTTGAATGTACAACATCATGAGTCATTCTTCGGACTTGTGGTTTATATCAAGTCAGGACTTGTGGTTTGTATCAAGTCCTACATATCCTCATATGATCAAGGTGGTGATGTTATATTGTAAAGTCTTGTGTGTGATTTCAAGACTGAAGACTTGTGGTTTATATCAAGTCAAACTTGTGGTTGATATCAAGTCAAATGATTCTCATAGACGGTACCTTATGAGGTGGGCCTCCAGTTATAGAGGTGAAGTGCTTTGCATGTTGAAGCACGAAATGTTATGTGATATATTACTAACCATGGTCATTTGAGATGGATAAAGCTATTGAGTCTCCTCTAAAGACTAATGTATAGAAACAAATAATGTACAGTCACCTTAAACAATACCTATGCATGAGAAAATCAACTAGTTTCCCTACTGACTATTGTCTCTTTGGGGTTTTTACAAGATGCATTAGAATAACTAGAACATATTGAAAAAATGGCATTTGTTTCCATCTTTGCTTGAATTGAAAGGAGAGTCTGATGACTTCTTATGAACTTGGAGGCCTCTGGGACAGGCACCTTCCCTATGGAAGGCTGCTTTGAGTTTGGTTTGTCTCGTGTAGGAATCATTCAAACCTTAACTTTGTGATTTGAGCAAGTAATCTAAGTTAATTTTTAATGTGCTATGTTGGGATTGAACTTATGTGATTGATTTGCATTCTTTGTGGTTTTCTAAGCCAATTGAACTGGAATATTTCATTGTTCCTCTTTGAACATTCTTGATGCCTTTGTTTTTTGTTGCTTGTATAATCAAAGGAGTATTTCTTTCATGCCTTGGATGGATCTGCCTTTTATGGTAGTTTTTTTATAACTGTGACATAATTTTCAGTGATAGGATGTACTTTTATAATCCAAATGCTAGACCGAGTGTGATTCGTTTAGGTCTAATATTATTCACCCTGTCAGGTTGTTGTTGAGATTCATCTGCTCAAAACCTGGCACATGTGATCTCTGTTTTTCCATATTTATATGAGATAGTCTCTACCTAAAGGAATTCCCTATCTTTTCAAAAACTCAAGGTACTTTTTATCTTCTCAAAAATTTCCTCCTCCCAAAAACAGATGGAAATTTTAGGAGTTTCACCCACTCTAGAGTAGTTGTGACTAATTATTGATGGGTTGAAGTATGGGAACCATGGCTTGGCAAAGAGTAGAATAAAATATGAATTTTATTAAACCATCCATGATGCCAATTGTCCTATGGGACCAACATGCTTACATACAAAGGCATATTTAGGAAGTGTTAAAAATTATCTAGCTAAGATAGTCTGTGGTAAAGGCACTGCAGAAAAGATTGTAACAATGAAAAGAAAAAATAAAAGAAAGAGTTGGCAAAGCGTAGGTGTGGTACATGATCATGGTACAAGAAGTATTTGACTCATCCAAATGTTTCCTACTTTGTCTCCTTCTCATCATAGTCATTGCTTGACCTTCCTTTCTTCATTTGCTACTCTATGGTTCTTGTATCTAACCTAATCATTCTTGTCACCATATTTGTTGTAGCCCCTACCGCGTTTTCTTGAAAAACTTCTTACCATTGTCGAATGAATCATCAAACGCATAACCAACGTTAGGACACGAATAACTCGTTATCAAGCCTAAGCCTTGTTTGTATCCCCTGAATGTGGGAACTGAACGGTAAACATAATGTGTTTTCTTATCGATACGTGAGATGGGGTAATGATGAGAAAAATATTAATTAAGCAAAGTATGGGTACATTAGAATGTACATGGATGGGTAATTCAATTTAGCCTCTTCGACGGTTACATGAGATAGATTAAGTATAGTTGGATTACAACTCTTTATTGGGTCATGTGATGTGTAGTTGGATTGGGCTGTTAGAAGGGTATTTGATTGGTACGCTAGGTAATGAGGGCGGGGGGGGGAAATCTATTGTCAGATGCATAAGTTGGAACTTGCCTCTGTTAGAATCCTCATCAGTAGAGAGAATCAGATAGAATAAATGCCTTTGTTGTCAACATGTATGTTGTCCACCCACTTGTGTTTCCCTGTGAGTTTGTCTAGGTTCTGCAACACATCAATAAATGTTACTTTGTTTCTATGCCATCCTTTCCACATCTTTGTTATAATTTATCATCTTTCTCTGATGGGTGTATAGGTTGTGCAACACATGAATAAATGTTACATCAACTTTAATCATTTATGTTAGGGATTTAACCGAAATTATGCTTGTCTCTTTACTATAATTTATTTTAGGGCATGAATAATATGGAATATTCATCTTACATATGGTGATAATACAACTCTTCGATTAGACCCATCTCAACTACAAGTTACATTAAGAGAAAAATTATTGATGGATGTTGGTGCAATAGCTACCTGTTTTACTGGTCTTCGAGTTTATTTAGATGATCCATCCAAAGTGAGGAGGCTTCTGCTTCCAACAAAATTTTCATCTGCTACTGGTGGGAGTAAAAGTGGTAATAAAGGAGAAAACTCATCTACTAGTCTTGTGGACTTGTTAATGGCCGTGAAGGTATTGCAATAGGCTATTGTTAACCTACTTTTAGATATAATGGTAGAATGTTGTCAGCCATCTGAAGGAAATAAGAACAATGATATTTTTTATATAGGGTCAAAAGATATTTTGGATGCCAATGAAAATTCTATTAGTATAACTAATGTGGAATTACAAGGCACAATTGGAAAAGTTAGCAATGCACAAAGTCCAATTGGTCAATGTTCAAATGTCAGTCTTGATGGGGCATTGCAAATGCAAGCAATACAAAGAAGTGATTCATTGGAATCTTTGTTGGCACGAAAAGTTGTTTTTCCACCTACTTTGTCGGTGCCAGAATCAGGTGTATAGTACTCTTCACCAGTAAACAATGCTAACCACATGCTAAAGGTGTGCAATTTTCATTTGTATTGCATCAATATTGTTCTATGTCAGAGTGCCCTTTTATAAGAGAGTTCTATTATGAATTTGATGGATGCAGTATGTTATAGTATTTAATGTCGTCTGCTTTTAGTTATTGAATCAATGCTCTTTTCTAACTGATACTTGGGTCTCTTGCTGCATTTTTATCGTGCTTTGGCATAGACTTGGTAGCCAACATGTTTCAGCAAGTAAGACTTTCTTCAATTATTTCTGAATTTCATGCTTGACTGAGAGAGAAAAAATCCCTATCACTGAGGTGATAGCTGCTTTATGTTGTTACATACATAGATCATCAAGCAACGTTCTTTTTATTGTTCAACCCTGTAATGATGGCAATCAAATCGACAGCAACATAAAATTTGCTATCTAACCAGAGACACCCACCATGGAAGCACACCAGTAATTGCTTCACACAAATATTAACTTCTGCGGTAGGACCAAAATGGGGCATATGCATTAACAATAAAATGTTAGACCTGTCCAATCCACGAGCCCACTCCATGGGGACCAAATCAACTTGACCACCTTCTTCGATCTACACCAATTCCATGTATTGCCTGAGCTTGAATTCTAGATACTTCTTCAAATCATGGTCAGAGAATGATAGTTTCTTCAAATTGGGCATCATAATCCCTGAGATATACACCCCTTTTGGAATAACAAGATCAACCAATGAGTACTTTACAAAGGCTATTTTACGCACCAATGGATTTTGTGATAACCTCGTCCTTTACAAAGGATAATTGATGACCTCGTCCTAAAATTTACAGATTTCTCAAAACATCCAACGGGGGAACTTAAATTGCCTTTGAGCCACATTCTATCAGATGTGAATGAAGGTTTGATTGCTAGAGTGGTTGTGGCTGACATATGGTCTAGATCTAAGGTAAAGCTAATGTTGTCATTAGTGGGAAGGATCAACTTTTCATCTCTTTTTTCGCTAGTACTTGATCACTGGTATATTCGTAGGAGCTCTAGCAACGACCATTAATGTCCATCTATGTAACTCTTCTCCCATTTCTCAGATGTGATTCAAAATTATAAATATCAATGCTATCATAGAAGTATGTAACATACCCATTTCTCAGAAACAGTTTACAAGCAGTTCTTTGTGGTTGGTTTGAGCTAGTGATAATTCACAGCTTATAAAGAAGACGGGTACTATGTAAAGACATCAAATAGTAGTTGAGCTGATTTACAAAGAATTGAAAAAAATGTTTTGGGCCACAGACTCATGAGATTTTCAAGCCCAAACATTAAGGGTCAAATCTAGCTCCAAATACGCACCTAGAATGCCAAAATTGAAAATTGTAGACCTACAATCTTAGAATCTTAAAAAATGGACTTGGACAATGACTAATAGAGTAGTCTATACCGACGAAGATTTCGCCTCATCCCTATGAATCAATATTGACATGAATTCACTATTTGTCAACTTATATGTGCCAAATAAATTTGTTTATAGCAACAGGTAAGGAGCCAACAATTTGGAATTTTCTAATCTACCTTCGTTATAGTGCTAATCCTGGTTATAATTTTTTTTTCATCATTGATGTATCTTAGGATACCATAAATCTTTTTGTAGTACAGGTATATCCACTTTTGAAATTGATTATGAATTCAATGTAGATTCACCGTTGGAAAGAAGCTTTTGTGATCTTGTTACAACTTGCAAGTCGAAATTTTACAAGAAATCTAGGGTAAAGAACTTGTTTAAATTTGTTATCTTTTTATAACTCTATCTAGAACTCCTTTAAATTTGTTACCTTTTTATAAATCTATATGTTCATTGTAGTTTTTCTTCTTAATTGTATATTTACATAGTTTGATGTGCTTTTGGAATCCACTAATAAATCACCAACTCTGCAAAAGGGGCTCAATGAGTACACCAACAATTTAAGGGTTTATATTATTTACACATTATTTACATGATTTCTAGGAGAACTAGAAATGAGAAATCTATTGATATGATAAATCAAGCTAGTATACATCAAGGTTCTTTTAGTTTTGGATTACAGAGCAAGCCAAGATAGGATAGTGCCATTCATGGTAAGAGGATTTTCATGCCTCACACAAATGAGAATATTCCCACAAATTGGCTAAAACTCAAAGATCAGGCATCTAGGGCTCAATTTGATTCAATTCATACCTTGAAACTTGTTTTCTTTCTTTCTCTTCTTAAATGTTGAGTAAGTTATTAGATTAATAGTTCTATTCACTAATTTTCCAATTTTAATAAAGTGTTTGATAAGATGTTTACCAGCCTTAACATACTAACGTTTACATTTCTGGAATGTATAGGTCCAATGGAAGAGTTTTGGCATTATTCTTTTCCAAAGGTGGAATTCAATACTTTCTTCCAAGATTTTTACATACTATGCCAAAGGTTAAGGTTCTTATCATGTACAATCACAGTTGAAAGTGTTCAATACTTAATGGGCTTCTAGGCCTCTATTCAGTTACCCAACTTAAGTCTGTACTACTTGAGAAGTTGATTATGCCTCCTCTTTATGAGTAATGTACATCATGGGAGAGCTTTGAAAAGTTGTCTATATGTCTATGTGAGGGATTGGCAAATATGGCTCTATTTGAAATGCCACAGATATGTAATTTTAAGAGTTGTAAAATATTATTTCTTTTAGGGAGGCTTTATGTGTTTTCAAAAGAAATTTGTGGCTTTTATGAGAAATATTTTGCATTTTTTTTTATAAAACAACTATTCTATTTAGTTTGCTTATTAATCTTTTTTTTCCAACCCTATATTCTTTAATTATCCAACTGGATTTTTTTTAGCCCTGTAAAGATGGACGTTGCCATGGTTTAGAGTGACCAAGGAAACAAACTTTCTAGAACTACCAGGCATAGAATCCTATAGTTGGTGAGTAAAAAGTAAGCCAATATGTCCACCCTCACAATCTAGCGCCAAACCTAAAATCATCTCTCTAACTCATCATTACAGTAAAATCCTACCGAAAATTAAATTTAATATAATTACTAAAATCAACCCATTGTAAACGAAGGAGAAGGAAAGATAATGATAGTGCTCTTTACTTTGGTCATCATGAGAGAGAGTGTGTCGAAAAGTGTAACTTTGTTGCAGTGGCTTGAAATGAATGTATTGTAAATATAGCTCTTTGCAAAGACAGTAGATCTATAAAAATTCTTACAGTATTTTGATTTATGGTCTTGATTAATATTCAAGATGCTAAAATTTGATGAGTGAAACTATTGTTTTGTTGAATATAATCATGCTCAATTCTTCAATATTTCTAGCATTGAACATTGATTCACACAGGATTCTGGTCATCGGCAATTGTTTACATATAACACTTATGCATCATTCATTCACAATACTGTACAAAGTCAGTTTGATCAAAGGTTGAACAATCAAGTTCCAATTCAAATTGAAACATGCATGTTTTAAAAAATGCTTTCATTAATGATTTAGACAATTGCAATTTAGAACTTCTATTCTATGTTTTCGAGTATCGTTACGTCAGAGTAATACTTGGTTCATCAATGATTGTTATTTCCAAATTGATGTTATGCAATTTACTAAATTTATATTGAAATTGCATATTGGCAATTTATATTACTTCTTGCACTTGCAACAACAACTGCATAGTCAAGGACACTGCCACCTCGTGGCTCTTGTTTTTGTATAGATGAGAGCTTTGCTTTTTACTATTCTTATACTCAGTTTTTCCATAATAGTTTAAATTGAAATTTGTATATAACTTTGAATTTTGAATCAATTTAGATTACAAAGCTCGTAAGTTTGGTCAATTTCACTGAGTAAATCTTAGTTTTCAATGCAAATAGTGTTAACTAGCTCAATTTCCTAAACATATTAATACAATTAAGATAATTTTATTAAATTTCAAATAAATTATTTTTCCAATATTACTACACAACATTTTTTATTTTATAAATTCAACTTTTTATCTTAAAATTTTAAATGATGTTTTTTTAAAATAATTTTGTGGTTAAGCTTTATTATATGAACCTATTATATGTATATAATTTAAACTTTATGCTTTATAATATTATATATGCATAAATTTGTAATAATGATTATCAAATTCTAATTTTGTTGCTATATTTAATATAAAGTTCGCTTATGGCAAAGAAAAAGATTTGGTGACTTAATGAATGTGGTTAAGTGGATAGACAAAGTACACATGTGTCATTATATGGTTCTTCTTTAATTGATTCAAGATGTGCATCTTCGTGTGGATAATTTTGATTGCGTCGAGAGGTGCTCTACAGCCCAGTATGGGAGAAATCTTGTAATGTTACATAACATTACGTAACGTTATTTTTATTAATAAAAATAATTTTTTTAATTATAAGTCAAAATAAATGTCGACCAAAAAAACAACCTAATATGGGGGGATGTTGTAATCTTCCTACCTAACAAAACAATAAAAAGTAAAAATTTAATTATCCGCAAAAAAATGTGGGTTTGAAAAAATACACAATATGGGGGAGATGTTGTCATGTTCCTACCTAACAAAAAATTAAAAAATTAAAAATTGGTTAGCCTTGCACATGGTTTTAAAACCATGTGTAGGGCCTTCTAAACATTCCATGGTTTTATTGTACATGGTTTAGGAGGGGCCTCCTGAAAAACCTATGGTTTTATTGTACATGGTTTAGGAGGGACTTGCAAATGGTTTTAAGACCATGTGTAAGGTCTTCTAAACAACCTATGGTTGTAGGAGGACCTTGCTTATGGTTTTAAAACCATGTATGAAGAAATGTTGTAATGTTTGTTCCTAACAAAATAAAAAATAATAAAAAATATTATATGTCGGCCATAAATAATATTAATTAATAATAATAAAAATAATATATCTGGATCTTAAATAAAAAGCCTAGGATTTGGATCTATGCTGGTTTATGTACATGTCATCATGTCTACAAGGAAATGAACTCTATTGCATAGAAGCTCTCCAAAGATGGTTTACAACTAGTCTTAGTTTTTTTCTTTTACCACTCACCCTTCGTTAACGTTAATGGGATTGTCACCCATTTGCTCTTTATTGATGGGATTGCCACCCATTCGCTTGTGGCAGCTTTTATGCTTACTGTTACATAATATGTGTGACAAGTTGTATAAATGTGTTTTTTTTCTTTAATACCTTTGGGTGGGAAATACATGGAAAACATGTATTATGTAAAATGTAATTGTGTTATTATTAATAAAATTAAGCTTTAGGAAAACATGTATTATGTAAAATGTAATTGTGTTATTGCGCCAAGAGGCGCTCTACAACCCAGTATGGGAGAGATCTTGTAACGTTACGTAACGTTATGTAACGTCACATAACGTTATTTTTATTAATAACAAATATTTTTTTCAATTATAGGCCAAAATAAATGTCGGCCATAAAAACCACCTAATATAGGGAAGATGTTGTAATATTCCTACCTAACAAAACAATAAAAAAATAAAAAATTTATTATCCGTAAAAAAATGTGGATCAGGAAAAAAACACAATATGGGGGAGATGTTGTAATGTTCCTACCTAACAAAATAATAAAAAATAAAAAATTGAATTATCCACAAAAAAATGTTGGCCTTGCACATGGTTTTAAAACCATGTGCAAGGCCTTGCATATGGTTTTAAAACCATGTATGGAGAAATGTTGTAATGTTCGTTCTTAACAAAATAAAAAATAATAATAAATACTATATGTCGACCATAAGTAATATTAAATATTAATAATAATAATATTATATGTGGACCTTTACTAAAAAGATGTGTCTTTTGGTTTGAATCAAATCAATGGATACCTAAGAAGAGATTTGATCCCTCTCAGCGCTTATAGAGCCTAGGATTTGGATCTATGCTGGTTATTAATAAAATTAAGCTTTAGGAAAACATGTATTATGTAAAATGTAATTGTGTTATTATTAATAAGATTAAACTTTTTTCAAGGAAAAATAGTAATAATCTTAATAAATTTATATTATAAAGTTATTAGTATTTAATATTAATTTAGACTTTTGTATTTAATGTTTAGTGTTTTAAATTAGTTTTTTATTTCATACTTAATATGAAGTTGGCATGCTTAAAATGGAGTTTAATAAGTAAGATTTGAATAAATCAATATTCATAATTTGATTCATTATAGCACTTGTGTATAGATGAATTAAAATACACTTTTTTTTTAATTCATTATAGCACTTGTGTATAGATGAATTAAAATACACTTTTTTATGTATTCATTATAACACTTGTGTATAGATGAATTAAAATACACTTTAAAATGAACTATTTGATTAACAATATATTTAAAAAAATGTCATAATTATGAAAGAATAAAATGTTTTCTAATAATAATATACATTGATTTGAAAGGAACATGAGGAAATGCGGGTGACCTGATTAGGACGAAATACGGTGATGAAAAAAGCGCTCCAAGAAGATTTAAAAAAAAATATTTCTTTCCCTCTGATTTTTGCATCTCTCTGCGTTGAATCTCTGCGTTGAATCGTTGCTTGCTGGAGTGGAGACCCTGGTATGTGTGGTGTCCTTCTGCATGCTGGTTTTGGTGCTTGGATTTGATCAGCTATGGAGGTTTCCTGCGTTTTCCTTGGGCGAAAGGAATGAAAAGGATGATGGTGCAGAACAGTTGAATTTGGGGTTTTTCGCTCCAAGAACGCCTTTGAATTTTTTGCAGATGGCTTGACCGTTGGTGGAAGCTCCTCGCCTTGTGCAGATCGTGAGTGGCCTTGCTAAGGGATCGGTGGTTTGGAGGGAAATTATTTTCAGTCGTTTGTTGCAAGATTTGAAGGATTATTGTCTACTAGATTTTTCAGTCTCAGTTGCAGTTTGAGGGTCGCTTTTTGTTGACCCTGACTGATGTGTTTGGAGCAATCTCTTTGTTGGGCTTTTCATGCAGGGCTCTGATCTATTCTTTGATCGGTTCTGAAGTGCTGGCTGGAGTTGGATTGCTGGCTGTTGCAGGAAGTGTTCTGGCTCTTGCTGGTGGAGGGAGTGGCTCTTCATGCTCTTCACTGATATGCGCTGAGTTCCCTTCAGATTGTGTAGATTGGAATCCATCGCGAGTAGTGCATTCTGGATTTTCTTGTCTTATAAGATTGCAGGGGGGGAGGCAAATTTAAGCTCCAGGAATCAGTCTCAAAATTTGCATTGGAGGCTAGATCCTTGCAGGCCTGGTTATTGAAGGCCTCTTGGCTTCGTTTTGCAAGAGTGCAGAGGCCCTAGCCCTATTGGTGGTTTGCTCTTTTGATGGTTCATCTACTTCAAGAAGAAATTAATAGATTGATATTTTGAAACAAATTTTTCACTACTAGATCAGCTTACAGGTCTGGGGATTCGGTATCATCTTGGGTTCAGGCCTTGCTTTGTATTGGATTCTTTTCCAAGATTTTGATCCAAGTGTGATTTTAGCTCCAAGTTTCTGCAGGAGGCTGGGTGGATATGGAGGAGGAGGTAGATTATTCCTCAGATGGGGTAAATGACAGTGATATTTTTGTTGTTGGCGATTTTTCTGGAGCTTTGGATCGGCAGGGGACTTCAGGGCCTCTGCTGTCAGGAAGGGGGCCAGGGGCCAACACTGGGCTTGTGGATGAAGTAGGGATGGCAGGGC
>LPNX011186911.1:208410-294770 GCA_001517045.1 Pseudotsuga menziesii | reverse complement strand
CAAAAAGAGAAGATCAACAAGGAGCCTCTGTGGGTAAAACTTCCAGGATTTCCTATGCACTTATGGAATGAAAATCGCTTTGCTGAAATTGGGAATTTTCTGGGTGAATTTGTTTGTGCTGATTTATCCTTTTTGGAGACTGGTAAGTATTCAGTGGCCAAAATATTGGTAAAAATTGATCTGCGTCAGGGACTCTCATCTGAAATAACTGTTCAGACGAAGGATGGGGACTTTGTGCAATTTCTGGACTATGTGGGTGTGTCGTTTAGGTGTCATCGCTGCCATTCATATGGTCATTTGGTGGCCAGCTGTTTGCTTCCTTTTAGGACCAGCAAATCACTGGTTGATGATGATTTAGATGGGCTAGATGCTCCTAAGGAGGTGGGGGTTACTGCTGGTGTGGGGGTAATGAATTCTCGGATTTTCGCTGGTAGGTCGGTAGTCAAAGAAACAGAGGTTCAGGCTGATTCCAGAACACTCCCTTTTTCATCAGTCATGTCTGTGTGCGAAGTGGACAATGGCCAGAAGGTCCCTGGGGGATTGTTTGATGACAGATTGGGGGCTGGGGTTAATGCTTTGGTTTCTTCAGGCTCCAGGAAAACTTCAGTGCAGGAAAATTCTCAAGGGGGCTCATTTTCAAATCCCTTGGAAATGGCTTTTATCCCTTCTCCTGTAGTCTCTGAGGATATGGGGAGTTTTTTATCTATTGGTTCTCCTTTAGCCAGCCCGACAATCCACTGTTCGGTTGCTTCTTGTCCGTTGCTGTCATCTGATTGTGTTTTCACCCCTTCCATTGTTTCTATAATTTTCTCTACCAGTTCTGAGGGAATAAGTATCAGATATGCTCTTAGAAGTAGGGAGATATCCTTCGAGGGGTCGGGGGGGGGGGGGGAAAGGTCTTCCTGAGTTGTCCATGCGTGTGGTGGGGAAAGGCTGAGGCAGAAAATCTCTTTTGTCCAAAGCACAAGAACGGGCAAAGGTGGATTTAGGGATGGGGACACAATATTCAATTGAATGGGCACTTAGAGCAGTGAAGACCCAGGCGGGGTCTCCCAAATGAAAGTTATGTCCTTTAATTGTCGGGGGTTGGCGAGTCCCCTCAAAAAATCGTCTCTTCGAAGGTTGGTGGAGTTGAATCAGCCGGATGTAATTCTGTTACAGGAAACTTTGGGGTGTAGTGAGGAGGTTGTTAGAGTATTAGAAACTTTGCTTTCTGGTTGGAAGTTTGTGGCTGTGGATGCAAGGGGGCGCTCTGGAGGTCTGGCCTCAGGGTGGAAGGTTCAAAGTTGTAGGTGTGATTGTTCTTGGGGAATTTCTTCTGGTGTGGGGTTGGAAGTGTGGGATGCCATGATTGGGAAATCTCTCACGATTCTTAACATTTATGGGCCATATTTGAATAGAGTTAGCTTTTGGGACTCTTTGCTCGATTTATACTTTATTGAAAACACTGATGTTATTATGGGGGGAGACTTTAATCTTTCACTGGGAGCCTCTGAGGTCTGGGGGCCTAGAGCTACTCCGGATGTTTTGGCAAATTTTTTCATTCAAGCTTTTGCGAGGAAGGATCTTCTGGATATACTTCCGCCAAAGATAGTCCCTACATGGAGAAATAAGAGAGCCGGGGATCAAAGGGTAGCTAAGAGATTGGATAGATTCTTGGTGGCTGAATCATTGCCTCTGGGGGTGGATCTTGTTCGGCAGTGGGTGGGGACAGGCGGGATTTCTGATCATTGTCCCATTTTTCTGGAATTACGGGGTCATCGGAGGAAGCCCCCAAGTCCTTTCAAATTCAACTCCTGCTGGTTGAAGGAAGAGGGTTTTCAAGCTTTGGTTAAGGAGTTGTGGACTCTTCGTCCACAAAACTCTTTGGAGCATGCAGGGGTACATTTTTATCAAAATTTGAAACGATTAAAGGAGGCTACTATTTCTTGGGCTCATGCTAAGAGGGTGAATGATGATAAGTCATTGAGGGACTGTGAGTTGGCTATTGACAGGTTGCTTCATAGTCCGGGGATGGGGTTTTTAGATGATCAGACTAAGGATGAACTCCTTATTTTGGAAAAAAAGCGGAATGTGATTCTCCGTGAGCGAGAAGAATTGTGGAGATTGAAGAGCAGAGCAATCTGGCTTCAGTGTGGAGATGAGAATACAAAATTTTTTCAAGCGTATGCTAAGGGGAGAAAATTTTCCAATTCTATTTGGGAGTTGTCTTCGGCAGAAGGGGAACAGGTGTCCAGTTTCGATGGGCTGGCTGATATGGGTGTGAGACATTTTGGGGATTTATTCACTGCTCAACCTGAAGTTTCTATTGCTGAGGTCATTCGGGTTGCACAACTTTTTCCCCGCTTTGTGGATGAGGAGGAAAACAGGCTTTTGATGGGGGAAGTTTCGATGGAAGAGCTGTCTCTGGTGCTTCATTCGTTTCAAAAAGATAAAAGTCCGGGGCCTGATGGATGGCCTGTTGAATTCTTCCTGGGTTTCTTTGATTTCTTCGGTAAGGAGCTTTTGTCAGTTGTTGAGGAATCATGTAAGGCTGGGTTTATCCATGGACCGCTCAATTCTACTTTTATTGCTCTTATTCCAAAAAAGGATAAACCTGCAAGTTTTGAGGATTTCAGGCCCATCTCTCTTTGCAATTGTATATATAAGATCATCTCTAAGGTAATTACAAAAAGACTCAAATCTGTATTGTCCCATCATATTTCTAGCAAGCAATTTGGGTTTTTGGAGGGATGTCAAATACATGAGGCTATTGGAGTTGCACAGGAAGGCCTACATTCTCTGAAAGTTCAGAAACAGAAAGGAGCTGTGATCAAGATTGATCTCTCAAAGGCTTTCGATCGGGTCAGTTGGCTTTATCTTAGGATGTTGCTTACACACCTGGGCTTCTGTTATGAATTTGTCAGATGGATTATGGCTTGCATCAGTATGGTGAGTTTTGCAGTTCTCATTAATGGAGCTGCTAGCCCTTTTTTCCAAGCAGGTCGGGGTCTTCGACAAGGGTGTCCTCTTTCTCCCCTTTTGTTTCTTCTTGTAGCTGAAGGTCTCAGTCGATTTATTTTGGCTTCAAAAGCAGAAGGGACTTTTCGTGGCATTGCCATCTCCTAGGTTTTGTATATTTCGCACCTTCTTTTCGTTGACGATATTTTGATTTTCACTAATGGGTCGAGACAGGATATTGATAAGGTGTCTGAAGGACTAATACTTGTACAAGCTGCTACGGGTATGGTTGTAAATATTGAAAAATCCACTATTTCATGCTCGAATTTATCTGAGCAGGAGACACACAGAATTGCTCTTCGTTTGCCTTATAGAATGTTGGATTTGGATGCTGGGATTAAGTATCTGGGGTTTTTCTTAAAACCGAACTCTTACCTGAAGGCATATTGGTCCTGGTTATTGACAAAATTGGAAAAAAGACTTCAAATCTGGAGTCAAAAATGGCTCTCTCGGGCTGGGAGACTGGTTCTGATAAAATCTGTTTTGGAAGCGATTCTCGTCTATTGTATGTCTTTTGCATGGCTGCCTAAAGGGATTTTAGAACAGATTCGTAGGCTGTGTTTTTCTTTTCTGTGGAGAGGTAAGAGTGATCATAGGGCTTTGGTGTGGGTGAGGTGGGAGAAAATTGCTGCTCCAAAAGCTTTGGGAGGGTGGGGGTTAAATTCCTTTTTGCAAAGGTATTAGGAGCAAAAGTCTCATGGAGACTTATACATACACAGAGTCTCTGGACTCGAGTGGTGTATCATAAATATATTGCTCCTCTGACTCTCATTGAGTGGATTCGGATGGTGGACAAATCTCAGACAAATTGCTCAGTGGTCTGGAAAGCGGTGATAAAGCATTTTGATTTGGTTGGCTCTGGTTTGGCGTGGAGTATTGGTAATGGGTGAATGGTTCGTATTGGGATTGATCCTTGGGTAGGCTGTGGGGGGAATCGTGTCCTTCCTGAGGAGCTGAGGCTACACTTGGAAGCAAGAGGGTGTCTTTTTATTGCTGATATTGAGGATCAGGAAAATTCTACTTTATGGCATCAAGGATGGATCAGTGCTCAGAGACTTGAGATTCATGATGATCTGCTGGAGGTCTGGGGGGGCTATATTCGGCAGTTAAGGGTTTCAAATGCCAGATTGACTAACCGGGATGATGTATTGGTTTGGGACTATCATCCTTCAGGGTGTTATACTCCTAAAAATGGTTATATTCAGCTCAATGTGATGGCTTATAACAGAGAATTGGTTTGGTGGTGGAAACAGCTGTGGAAGATAAACTGTCTGGGTAAGGCCAAATTACTTTTCTGGGCTATTTTGGAAAATAAGGTTCCGACTTGGGAAATTTTGCAAAAGCGATTCCTTGAAGGCCCTGGTTTTTGTGCGCTTTGTCGGAAGGCAGAGGAAACAACTCTTCATCTCTTTGTTCAATGTGCTTATTCTCAATCTATATGGTCTGAGGTGGGTAAGCAGATGGGTTTCAGTGGGGGGTGGCAAGGAGATTCTGTTCTCCAAGCTTTTCATAGATGGTGGTCGGGCCTTAACTCTCTCCGTGCTGTTCCTTGTATTATTGCTTGGGGGATTTGGATAACTCGCAATAAGATTATTTTTCAGGACTGTCGAATCCCGATGGAATCTGTGGTGGCTCAAATCGTTGCAATTATTCATCATTTCAGGGAATCTGAGAAGCCTCTCAAGCTTAGGCCTGTGCGGGAGGAACAGATTGACAAAGATATCCCTTGGGGCTTCTTTGATGGAGCCTCTCAAGCTCGGCAATTGATTTGTGGTGGGGGTGGAGTCCTTTTCAAATCTGAGTCTCATTATTTTCATTTCTCGGCTGGTTTAGGGAGGGGAACAAACAATTATGCTGAATTAATGACACTCAGGCTTCTGCTTTTATTTGCTTTAGAACAGGGTTGTTTGTCTTTACAGGTCTTTGGTGACTCTATGCTCGTTATTGAATGGGCAAAAGAGACTGTTCAGTGCCATGTGATGATTCTTTTGCCTATACTGGAGGAGGTGCTCCGCATTAAACAACAGTTTAATTATATTTCTTTTAAACATGTTTATAGGAAACGGAATGGGGTGGCTGATCAGCTATCTAAGGAAGCGACGCTGGGGCATTTAGACTTTGGAATCTGGAGGATAACTGTTCACTCTCTAGCGTGTACATACAACTATTATCATCGGCCTTTTCATGAAGCTGTTGTGCATCAGCATTAAGCTTTGTCTCAAATTTTTGTGACCTGTAATATTTCTTCTCTGTTTGTCACCCTTTGTTTCTAGCTGCTTATATCACAGTCATGAGCCTGGCAGTGGTTTTTAGCGGTTGTGGGAATTGCTTTTAGGATTGAGATATTGGGTTTCTCTGAAGAGTCTGCATTTTTCAACTTTTGGCTGGCAATCTATGCTTGTCAATTGTTGATGTTGTTGTTTTATCACGGCTCAAATCGTGAAGGATTGGGCCAATGGAAGCCTGAGTGGCTTTGTTGTTATGTGACCTGGCATTTACTTTGATTTGGGTTGTGATACTCATTCTTTCCGGTATCTAGCTGAGAAAATCTTGTATCAGGGAAATCAAATTGTGATGTGCTGATATTTTACTGTCAGGGACAGTATACAAATTATATGTTGTGGTATCAAGCTGCTACAGGATGGGATCGAATTTTTTCTGTCAATGTTGGCATAGAATAGTGAACTGACACAGCAAATGTGCCCTGTTTTCGAGCTGCTACAGGATGGGAATGGCTCAGATTGTAGTATCGCTTTTCAGTATGGGACAGATAGCAAATTTGCTGTGGTCTAATACAGTTTTTTGTGATCTGTCATCTTATATGGACAGTTTAGTGAATTGGATACATTCCAGATTTTGAGAACTCTCTTTTGTGGATTATCTGAGTCAGCAAAGTATTGCTGCTGGATAGATTTGTGACCTGTCAACTTATGGACAGTTTAGTGATTTTGTGAACACTCTTTTGTGGATTATCTGAGACAGCAAATATTGCTGATGGTATTTCTGCTGCTGGGTAGAATTTTTTTTGTTAATATGAGACAGATAATATGTGACAATGTAGGGATCCTAGTGATCCTCTTACATGTGCAGATGTAATTTTGTTCTTTTTTGAAATAAAATTATGATTTTTTTCCGGGGAAAAAAAATATACATTGATTTGAGTAAAAATACACTTTAAAATAAACATTCTACATGGGATTTTTTATAATAATAATAAAAAGTCCCACAAGGAGATAAAAAAATGTCAATACATACAAAAAATTAAAAAAATCCTAACAAAATAATATAATAAAATGTAAATAAGGAAAATCTTAACAAAATAATATAGACATTTATTATTTTTATAGATTCATTATGTAGATAAGCGTTTTTTATTTGAGATTTGGGGTGAACTACGACCTATGTTTTTTCATCTATGGATGAGAATGAGACAAGTGTACTGATAGATGAAGATGAGACAAGTGTATTGTCAAGATTGATTTTAAGGCAGTTGTTCAAAATTCGAAATAAACAATTATAACAAAAAAATATAAAAAAAACAAGTATACTTGATGCATGGATAATAGGCAGTTTGAATTAGTGATTACAATTAAGCATGGAGAACAAGTAACAAATAACTTGTTCATGGCACTTAACTTGTTATTAACCCTCAACTTGTGGCATATCGATGTTCACTAGCCACGATATAAAGTGGGAGTCCTTAAGAGAGATAGCCAGCATAAGGGATAAGAAAGAATATGAAGTTTCATGGAGAGACTACAAGGGACTCCCAAACCTCAGGAGGAAGATCAACATGGGAACCAAATGGAAAAAGGGGTTCTAACTAGGGTACCCATGGTCGAGAAACATCTACCCTTACATAATGACACTTCTAGAAGCAGCTAAGAGGTTTCGTGTCATTACAAAGTGGGTTCGCACCTATGGTTTATGTGACATGGTCATAGGATAATGCAACAATGCAAGTGGAATGTGGCTGTATCCTATATTCTAGTTAATATTTATACCTTCCAACGATGTAAACAAGCTCAAAAACAGTCAAAATCCATTAAGGCTTGGCAAAAGTGCATTAAAAAGGGACCTTGCATGACAATAATACTCCATAACAGTTGTAAATAATAAAGAGAGAGTCTAAACTATAGGAAAGTGGGTAAACATTTTATATAAATAGTAAAAAATCACTATTTACCATACCATTTGGTTTTTTACCTCTAATAGTGCTTTTAGAATTTTTTCATTCTCATTCTTCAATCGCATATTCCGGAAGCTACAAGCAACAAAATCGACAATCGTCTAGACCAGGTAATTCCTCTCTTCATGCTCTTTCAATTCATTGTCTTTATTTCAGATTTTTAATGGTTTATTTTTAAGCATTTGACCATGGGAACTAAGTTACTCGATCCACACGGGTGATAGATCATCAGGTTGCGTGTAGGGTTGGGTATATGCAGGCAAAGCAAAGCATTCTCGTGTGTCCACTCATATGTTCAATCCATGACCTGTGTGGTTCACCATGGTTAATGATTTTTAAGTATTTAACTGGACAAAACTCTCTTTCATTTGCGGGATGGTCATTGAGTGGAGGGAAAGAGAACATGACGATGTTGACAAGGTCGTGCATGGTGATTTGGTCACCCAACAAGCATTGCAAAGGTGTGGACTTTACAGATTTTGGAATCTTGGGAGTATGAGGGCTCAACCAAGATTACTACAAATGCTCATAACTTATTGGGATATGGACATGAAGGTGTTCAATCTAGATGGGATGCCATTAAAAATTGAGTAAGAAGATATATACTTCATCACCGGACTATCCCGTCGAGGGAAGGTAGTCAATATTGGGGCTTAGGGGGTCGGTGGGGACTTGAAAAAGTGGTAATTCAAGTCCCCATCAATGCAATTCAGAGCCTTGACCTCAAGGTGATTATTCTAGTTCTAGTTAGGATATCAAGTTTGTCATCACTACACCAGGCACCACAACCTCTCAAGTTCTATGCGGTGGAATGTATGAGTCCCATCATTTACGAGTGGAGCACTTCCTTGCTAGGAAACATGAAACATTAACTGACGGAATGCAAACTTGGTCGGACCAAGAACTTTGGGTTTGCTAGCATACCGTGCAGTTTCTTTTTGGAGAGGGTACCAAGCCTTAGTCCCAAAGTTGAGGTCCCTCATCATGGTCTATGCGATCCATCCCAGACTTGTTGGACTGAGGTGATGTGGAATTTAGGAAGGGGGAAGAGCACCTTCTCCATTCACTGATGATTTCTTCCATTGGTGGTGGCAACATGTGGTCTCCATAAATGACTATCCCTATGCATAGATCGACTTCCACGAAGACAAGGACATTCTACTACCACCAGGGTTTGCATTCGATGATATAGGTGAGGTTCACTTTGTGTTTTTCAATATTTCATTTTTTTGTATTTTTTTTTACGGAAATCAAAAACATGTTTTTGGTGGTATCATGTACTAACATTAGACTCATTTTCCATAGACCTGGGTGCATGACGACCAGAGGGCTTTCCACGGAATCGGTGTATAGGTCGAGGAGACGAGATGATCAACGTAGATGTCGAGCAGACACTACAAAATGTACAGGGAAACTTGGCCTGTTTTACCCATTGGATCCTATGGTACAGGTCAAGGACCTACCCAAGGCTATGCAAATACATGAGGTCGAGGCACCCCATTCGTGGGTTAGACTATTTAGGCTTTTAGCGAACGCAGTAGTGTGTTATCATGATCATTGTCTAGGACCACAAGCATAGATGTCAGGACTTTATTTTGTATCGATCATGTATATTTTGAGGGCTAAGAGCCCATTTTTGTACTAAGACACCATATTTTTTGGAACTTTTATTTGGAAATAAAAACTTATGGCTTTTGTTTTGATATATGTACATGTGTATGAATGTGAATGTGAATTCTTCTTCTTTAGCTATGTGACAAATGCTAATCTAAAATTTAATTTTCATATGAATAGACAACTTGATTATAACGTCTAGGTATATGAATGTATGTAATGAAATCAAAATGTCGTTCCAACAATCTTACCCTTAAGAATCTTCTCAGAAACATAGGATCTCTAACTTAGTACCAACCATTCAATTGTGAAACAATCAACTGTGAATCCAGGAGAACTTATAAAGACTGGATACCATTTGAAATGGCATCCCGTAATAGCTCAATTACTGCACTATACTCGACCACATTATTCAAGGATGGATGAAGGCATACTCCTCCTGAAGACACAAGCTGACCCTCGGGTGTATAAATGACCCAAGCATCAGAAGCTATGGTTATGTGTATGGTGGTTGACATCATCTGCAAATCCTAAGTAAGCCAAAGACTCTGTCGACATCTGCCATCCATTAGGAAGCATGCCAACAAAATGACAACCCATGTCAACAAAACGACAACACACAAATGGAATAGCCAAGATGCAACGCCAATTATTGAAAGACCTCATCAAGTTCAAGGACAAAGTGAATGATGAAGCTCATGGAAAAATCCCAATGAGGGATTGCTTGAGGTCCATCAAGGCACTTGTGATTTTGGAATATGTGGGTGATAGCAAGTAGTTGGAGGCTCTCCGAGGTGACTGTTATGGGCCAGGCAACAAAGTTCTTGTAACAAAACTTGATCCCGAACTACTAATTGACGGGCATGTTGATTTTGTTTATGAAATGAGGGGAGTAGTTAGTGATCATGCACTTCAGCACTTTAGCTAGCATTATTTCATGAGAGATAAGCCTGATGAAGTCTATGAAGAACTCTCACAGATAGCTGTAAATATATGTGATGGGATTCCACTTTTACTAGAAGTTATGGGTGCACATTTGTATAATAAGGACATAATTTTTTGGGTTGAAACACTTGAAAACTTGGTCGATCAAGATAAATATGCAATTCTTAGGATTTGTTATAATGGCCTAAAGTTTGAGTAGAAGGAGATGTTTCTAAACATGGCTTGTTTATTTATAGGAAGGAAGAGAGAAAGTGTCATTAGCTTCTGGGAAGCTAGTCATTGTATTTGTGATCCTAATGAAGGTCTTACGAACATGATCCTGAAATTGCTTATCAGTCACGATGAAGATGACATATTTTCAATGCACAATGAACTGAGGGACATGGGGAGAGCCATAGTGGCGAAAGAATCTGAAGAGCCAGGGGAACACAACAAATTATGGAAACCCCAGGAGGCTGAACTAGTTGTGATGGAAGGAAAGGTGAGGCCTTGAAGTTCATTCAATCTCTAATTTTGTTACAAACATTTTGTATGTATTTTAATTTCCGTCATGAAAATCTAATTTTGTTACAAACATTTTGTATGTATTTTAATTTCCATCATGAAAATCTAATTTTGTTACAAACATTTTGTATGTAGGCAATCCATGCAATCTGAAAAATTCCTTCATGAAAATATTTGCAATGGCATCAGCTTTATATGTGGACTTGATTGGTATAAAATGTGATGCCTTTGTTAACTTGTCCACCGCAACCATGATGGAATCATGTTGTCCCATAGTCATTGGCAAACCTGTAATAAAATCCATGGAAATGACTTCCCATTTCCATTCTGGGATTGGAAAAGGTTGCAACAAACCTACTAAGTGTTGATGTTCAACCTACGCCTGCTGACATTTCATGCACTTACAAATATACTCAACATTGTCCTTTTTCATTCCCGGCCAAAAATACTGCTTTCTGGCTGTAGCGATTATTTTCTAAAATTCTAGGTGACCAAAATATGGATATTGATGGATTTCATCCATAACAATCATCCTCAAGTCTGCCACATTTGGAATATAAATCCTATTCTTATAAGTAAGAATTTCATCTCCTTCCAATTGATATCCTTCGTACTTCCTTTCAAGTTTTTTCTGCTACAACTTGTCCTTTATCTGCACGTACACTTCATCCTCAGCAATATGGTTAATAATTTGTTGCCTCAAATCTGGTTGGCAAGTACTAAGAGATTCAACATGCATTTCATGTACCTTCTAGCTGAGTGCATCCGCCACCTTGTTTTCTTTCCCTTTTATGTGTTTGATTTCAAAATCAAATTCACACAAAAATTCCAACCATCTGGCTAGCCTAGCATTTAAAGTTGGTTGATCAAACAATTATTTCATACCACAATGGTTTGTCCTTAGCTCAAATTTCCTTCCCATTAAGTAATGCCTCTACATATTTAGAGCATGTACTATGGATGCAAGTTTTAAATCATGAGTAGCATAGAGTCTTCTCATGCTCCTTCAACTTTCTTGACTCATAGCATACCACGTGCTTGTCTTGCATAAGAAATCCTCCAAGTCCTTGATTGCATGCATTAGTACACACCATAAAGTCTTTTTTTGGGTCTGCAATTTTCAAAATTGGTGCACTCATAAGAAGATTCTTCAACTGTTGGAAGCTTTCGTCACATCTTGGTGTCCGTTCAAATTTATCCCCTTTTTTTGCAAGGAAGTGATTGAATGTGCTACCTTGGAGAATCCTTCAATGAACCTCCTGTAGTACTCAACAAGTCCCATAAAGGATATCACATCTGTCACATTTCTTGGAGTTGGCTAATTCATAATGGCCTCAATCTTCTCAGGGTCCACAGGTATTCCTTCATCTGAGATAATGTGACCCAAATAATGAAATTTATCTTTATAAAAGTCACATTTGCTCAACTTTGCATACAACTTATTCTCCCTTAGAAGTTGCAATGACATTGTCAAATGTTCTTCATGCTCTTCTTCATTCTTAGAATAAATAAGAGTGTCATCTAGGAAGACAAGAACAAACTTGTAGAGATACTCGCTAAAATCACTATTCATGAGACACATGAATGTAGTTGGTGCATTTGTGAGACCAAATGGTACCACCACAAACTCATAGTGCCCATACCTTGTTCTAAAGGCTGTCTTATGAATATCTTCCTCTTTGATTCTTACCTGATGGTAACCAGACCTCAAGTCAAAATTTGAAAATACCTTTGTTCCTCTCATTTGATAAAAAAGGTCATCAATTCGAGGTAATGGGTATTTATTCTTCACAGTAACTTTGCTCAACTGCATATAGTCAATACATAACTCGAGTGTCCCATCTTTATTTTTCATAAATAGAACTGGTGCTCCCCACGGGGACACACTTGGCCTGATATGTTTCTTTTCCAACAACTCTTGTAACTGCATTTTCAGCTGTAGCAATTCTGGTGTGCTCATCCTGTAGGGTTTCTTGGACACTAGCGTGGCTCCCGACACAAGGTCAATTGTAAAATGAATGTTTATATTTGGAGGAAGTCTCGGAATATCATCAGGAAAAATATCCCTGAATCCTTGCAATACATGATAGTCCTCCAACTTAGGAGTTTCATTTTCCATTGCCTCCAAAACATGGGCTGCATACAATCGACAACCTTTCATACAGAACTTCTTCAACTGCATTGTTGAAACCTACCTAACAGAAATCACCTTTGGAATGCCTCTTACAACCCTTGGGTTTCCTTCTTCATCCATGCATTCAAATGTCTTGTTGTAGCAGTCAAGTTTAACCTTGTGTGCTTCTAACCAGTCTATTCCAATGAGAATATCATAGGAACCAAGAGGCAGAATATTCAGGTTTGAAATAAGTGAATATCCCATCCATATCTAATGGACATTTCTCTACAGTTTCATTAAATTTTCTCTTGGTTTCATGGCTAGTTGCACTAACCATGATTTTCTATGCTTTAATTTCTTAAAAGCACAAATCTCAACAATTTTAGGAGTGATATAACTATGAGTAGATCCGGGGTCAATCAAAATAGAAACAGATTGCTTAGCAATCTTACCTTCAACTTCAACCACAGTTGATTGATGATCTGCCTGGCGGTCCTCTAGTGATGCATAGATTATAGGGATGGTCCTCGCCACTTGACCCATAGTTTCAACTCCTTGGATGTTGTAAACTTGACTTACATTCCCATTTCGATGCGGACAGCTCCTAAGCATATGGTCTCCTCCACATCCCAACATTGAAGTGGTTCTCTTGGCTCTTTTGGATCTCTTGGCTTCCACCCCATCATTTTGACTGGCTTAGTCACAGCTTGTGATGGCTGCCTTTGCTGATTTCGAGGGTGAGGGGGTTTGAAACCTTTCTTCCTTTGGTCAAACTTCTCATTCTTCGTGTCCTTCCATGCCTTGTGAAAATCATGTTTGCTTTTGTTTTGATCATAGCAATACTTGGCCTTCCTTATTACCTCTTCTAGAGTTTGAGGTTCATTAAATTCAATCCTATCTTTATATGACTGAGGTAGCCCACTTAGAAAATGCTGAATTTTCACCTTATCATCTCGAATATACCTGGCATACCTCAACAGTTCCAAGAATTTGTTTGCATATTCTTCCATGGTCAATTGTCCCAATTTCAGCTCATGGAACTCTTTAATCTTATCATGTACATCTCATCTAATTTCAACTAATGGATAGTTTTGATTTATGTACATGTCATTATGTCTATTGGGAAATGAACTTTATGGAAGACAAGCTCTCTAAAGATGGTTTACAATTAGTTTTTTTTTTTTTTTTGGATATGGCATGCTCTTTTTTAAAAATACCTTTAGGTATGAACACATGAAATACATGGAAAACATGTATTATGCAAAGTGTAATTTTGTTATTGTTAAAAAAATGATTATTTTTTAAATGAAAAAATTATTAATAATATAAATAAATTCAATTTATAAAGTTATTGTTATTGAATATTAATTTAGATTTTTATATTTAATATTTAATATTTTAAATTAGTTTTTCCTTATACTTAATATGAAGTTAACATGTTTAAAATGGATTTTAATAAGTAAGATTTGAATAAATCAATGTTCATAATTTGAATCATTATGTTTTTAATAATATTGTGTATAAATAAGTTAAAATACACTTTAAAATGAATTATTTGATTAAAAATAAAAATATATTTTAAAAATGTCCAAAAAAAATAAAATGTTTATTATTAATAATAATCATTAATTTAAGTAATATAATATAATAATAATATACATTGTTTAATAATCATAATAATAATAATGTTGTTTATTGTTATCCTTTAAAATAAACAAGCTACATCAAATTAAAAAAAAAGTCCTACATAGATTAAAAAAAATGTCTAAACATACATACAAAAGAATCCTAACAAAATAATATAAAAAAATGTAAATAAAGTAAATCTTAACAAAATAATATAATAAAATGTAAATAAGGTAAATCCTAACAAGATAATATGGACAATTGTTATTATTATATAGACTAATTATTTTGATAGTAGTTTTTGTTTGAGATTTGGGGTGGACTATGACTTATGCTTTTTCATCTATGGATGCGGATGAGACAAGTGTATTGTCGAGATTAATTCTATGGTAATGGTTCAAAATTCGATATATATATATATATATACTCTTGATGCATGGATAATATGTAGTTCGAATTAAGCATAGAGAAAAAGTAACAAATAACTTGTTCATGGCACTTAATTTGTTAGTAACACTCAATTTGTGGCCTATTCGTTTTCACCAACCGCAAGTTAACTAGTATATCATTCAAATACATATCATCAAAACAAAATTATATAGAGATAGAAATTATTACTACCACACCAACTTGTGGTTGGTGAACACTGATAGGTCACAAGTTAAGTGTCAATAATAAGTTTTAACTAATAAGTTATCACTTACTTGTGTTGGCCTTCTTCTAGTTAAATAAGGTATCCCTCACAAACTATAAGTTATACACGCATCAACTAGGAGTTATGGAAGCATCAACTACCAATTATCCATGCATCAATTATATATATATAGTTTTAAATAATTGTTTTTTTTAAATTTGTAATGACTACCATAAAATCAATCCAAACAATTGTGTAATCTAGAAAAAGCATAGGTGCTTGTCCACCCCAAAATCTCCAATAAAAACACCTATAGTTTTAAACAAAATGCTATTATTTTTATAAATAGATATGTTATTTTAATTAAACATTGCAATGAATATATAACATGAATCAAAATCTAACAAAAACAAAAATAAAAAAAATTATATAAAGAGAGAGATGGTCAACTTAATGATGTTTTGTTTAAAATAGGTGATATGTTATTTTAAAAAATAAAATAGATATGTTATTATGTCCTTCCACAAGGGGATATATATAAATTGCTTAGGTGAATTAGTTTAGGCTATTTTTTTTTTAATTTTTATTTTTGTAATGTTAGACTATAGTTCTATGATTTTTTATTATTTTTATTTTTTTAAATCATTCTTTAACTTACATTGTATTGATGGCTTACATGTGAGGTTGGCCTTTGGTTTTGCGTCGCAAGACCCGATGGCGAGGTGGTGTAAGCATTACATTAATGATTTTTAATTTTTTTATTATTATTTTTAATGCACCACTACTAAATGCCTATTGAATGTTGTTCAAATAACATGTTTCGGTAGTAAGAATTACTATTCCAAGTGGATGCTCTCTCGAGCGTCTCATAAGATTTCCATATAATGTAATTTTGTTTTATATGTCCTTGATAAGAACAGGGCACTGGCATTGAAATATGCAAACCAACACAAGCTCCCCCTTGCTCGCCACGCCACGCCACGCCACAACCAAGCGCTGACACGAGAACCACCCTCTCCCTCTCCACGTTTCCTTCAACAATGGTGGCCTCGCCACGTATTTATCTGCGCACCAGTGGATTGAGTTCGAAGGCAATAAAAAAACAGAATCGGGCCAAAAGAATTCCAGATCAAAGATGGCTATGAACGATAGAATTGAAGGATGGCACATGTTGTTGCAGGTATTCGGGAGGCTGGACAACAAGATTCTGGCCACGACCACGACCACATCCATCTCGAGGCTCTGGTCTCAGGTGGTCACCTAGGAAGAGAAATGCTCAAGTCAAGTCTACGGTTTCTTAGCCTCTTGACGATTGCTCATATCTCCCTATCATATTCTTTCGGAACTTGTTTTACAAAAACCTTCCAAAGCATACATAAGCTTATAACGTTTATGGTAACATATTAACCTTGAAACTTGTTATAATTTTTTTTGTTGGGTTCTTATAATCTTTATCTACCTTTTACCTATTTTTCTAAGTAAGAGACCAGATGATTTGATTACGATTCTCTAATGCTCATTTTCGTTGAATCAAATGTTTTAGTCGAGAATATTAGTCTCAAGTTAAAAACCCTCGTCGAAAGAGTAAATATATATTAAATTTCATTTACTATGTTTGTAGACATTTTACTGAGTAGGATAAAAAGACAACTAAAACGTCCCATTTTTCCATTTTTGATAAAAACCGGTCAAATATTTTTTAGGGAAATTGTTATTTTCACCATTTTGTAATTTCAACAATTTTATTTGATCCATAATAGCTCAGCTCTTTATGATCTTGCCATACATGTCCCTTACCTTGGCTATGTTGAAAGGGTCACCCTTGTAAAATGAAAAGATAAGATGGATTTAACCTATGTTACAAGCGATTACTTCCCCTCTCTATGTTTAAATGTATAACCTTTGCTGATGGTTCAATGCCTATCCCCATATTTGCAAACTGCCCCATTGCTCCATCCCATATAATAGGATCTTTAAGCGTTATTGCTTCAAGTTCCATTCATCTCTCTACACTGCACTGATATACACTGCATTGATATAATGCTCTAGACTGAATCCCCGGTTTTAAAACTACCCGGATCATTAAAATTCCAATTTAAACACTCCAAATTAAGATTTAGACAAGAATTAGTCAGTCAGATTCTGACGGATTGGGGGCGTTTTGGTTAGTGCTTATATTTCTCCACATTTTATAGTATTTTCATTTTCATTCTTGTAATTACAAAGTTAGGAAGGAACCTCTTCCCATTTGGTTCATACTTTGGGGGTGAATACCCTAGTTAGGCCTCAACGTATTATTGTTTGGACCTCAAGAGAATATTCACCCTCAATTCATTATGAGGGTCTCGAATGAGGGTAAGTTCCTCCCTCAATTGTTGTTTATTTATTTATTGCAGTTCAATAATTTCTCTATCATCGTGGTGTAATGTTATGTGTGGTTTGTTTGACACAGTTCTAGACTAGAAAGGTGTGTCCCTGAAGATGATAGCCCCATAAATCATCTCCCTTCTTCCAAATTTACTTCAATATTTTGAAGGTAAGGATTGAATCTAAAATCTCGTGTCTATTTACGAGGGTTTATGCTAGCAACAAAGAGATATTATTAATTCAATGTTGGTCGACACCTTAACTAAAATAATCATGTAAGTTCAATAATGCATCATAAGTTGATTTTGCTTTATCAATGTGCAATTGCCATTCTATTGCTTTTCAAACATTGTCGATGCAATTGTCTTTACCCCCATTAATTTATGGTTTCCTACCATAAATTTTCATCTATCACGTGTAAATATATATCTTCCAGTAAAATACCTCTAAACATTGACATATAAATTGAATATGGCAAGCTCTTCGAAATTCCTTTATGTTCAAACGAAGATTTGTTATAATCTGAGCGGTCTCTATATTTGGCGTCTTTATCAAAATCAGCCCACCAGGATGACTTGGATATGGTAATTGCTTGTCCACGACTTTGTAATGCTATATGATAATGGCTTGTTCATGCTTGTTAACAAAAGTGTATATGATTATTTGAAATAGTTATTTTAAAAGATATTTTTCCTAAGTGATAAAGGTTATTTCATGTCGTCTTTAAAAAACTATATCTTGGTCATAGAGCTTGTTCATCTATGAGTTTCTCTTTGGCCCTATGTGACAGAATGATAGATCAACACCTTTATTAATCAAGAAGTGTTATAATTATTTATAATTGTGACTTTTTAAATGTGTAAAACCTCAACTTTTTAACTGTGTAAAATCTCGCTTCTACGGTGCGATGTTCTTGGATTCTACTTTCACATATCGCCAGTGGATTCAAACACAAAACTCTCATCGGAAAAGTTGGTGGTTTACGTCGGCATGCACAACGACAACTTGTACCAACTGCTATATGGAAGGACATACATAAACCCATTCTCGACTTTAAAAAAATGCATTTTTAAGTTATTTATTTTTGTATGGGTATATGCCACAAAATTCATTGTGAGGTATGGGTCTTATACATTATATATTGGTTGATTTCATGTACAAATAGATATCAGATGATGGTATGGCATGTTGAATATATAAAGTCATTGCTAGCTCTCTTTAAATGTATTTGAAGCAATGGCTTCTTAATTGTTTTTGGTTCTATATCCTTTACATTGGTGAACTATTACCAAACATGCCAAATTTTCTTTCCAAAAATGCAACACCTAGAAAGCTCAAATAAATTCCTTTGGCAAAGACCTGGGATGTTGATTTCAGTTCTCAAACAATGTTTGCTTTGAAACTCGCTTTGTGTACATTTTTGTTCTTGCCATTGGATTATCCTAAGAAATGCTAATGTCAAAGTTTTTTGGGTTTTGCACTACAAGTGCATTCTTGTTACAATATTTTTAACCTTTCCAATTCGTTTACATCATCAATACATGCTATGGTTTTTTGTTTTTCTATTGATATTGTTATATCCTTTCTTTTTTAACAAAGACATGCAATTCACCCATGTAGTCTTCGCAATAGATAATCATAAGTATTTTTTATTACTTTAACACATTTTTTTATAGCATATTTCCTTAAAAACCTTAACTTTATAATAACATATATTCTTTCATTTTTTTTCTTTATAAATATTTTTCTTCCATTCATTTATACAAACTTAAATTACCTAAATTACATAATTTGTATTGACGAAAAAATATATTAACTTATGTTTTGAAAATATACATATATATATTATTTATAACTTTTTTTATTTAAACTAATTTTCAAATAAATATTCTCCATTATTCTATGTGTTGCTAACACTGAGCGCCCTATACACTGGACAGACTTTCCCTCGGAAGGGGAGCCTGTCCAATGCACACCGTTGGATGAGGGAGCCTGTCCAATGCACACCATAGGATTTCTCATCCAACGGTGTGCATTGGACAGGTTCCCCTCCCGAGGGAAAGTCTGTCCAGTATATAGCCAAAGCCTTGCTAACACTTCTTCTATTTTATTTATTTGAGCTTATTTATTTGAGCAAAGGCCAGTAGCAATGCCATTAATATAAATTATAAAAAAAAATCAAATCCCATGCTGCACATTTTAGTACTTTCAAAAACATTTACAACTAGATTGTCTGAATAAAGAATAAATCTGAAGTTTTTCGTACTCTAAAAAGATATACAGCCAGATTCACTGGATTCTCTGAATACAGCATAAAGCTTAAGTTAAGATAGTGATTTCTATGAATTCAGAATAAATCTGAAGTATAAGACAGATTTGTACTGGACATTGATAATGATCTAACAAAGTTCAAAACAATTATATTCATACTTGATTTGGTTTGCCAGATTGCATGTGGTTGTTGGACAATATTACCTGCAGGCTGCAACCGAGAAAGTAAGAGAAAGCTAATATCAACATTCCATTCGATTCGATTCAAGCTGGACCGAGACGTGAAATGACACGAACTCGTTTCAGGTGAAAACTGTACGAGTGCAAGCAAGATGCGAGGGCCAATCGACTGGAATTCCGTGCAAGCTGGACCGAGACGTGAAATGACATGAACTTGTTTCAGGTGAAAACTGTACGAGTGCAAGCAAGATGCGAGGGCCAATCGACTGGAATTCCGTGCAAGAGCTTGTGGGATGTGTCCAAAATGCAGCGAAAGGCGACTGGATCGACCACAGTATCCTGCTTCAGGATAAAAGCAAACCTATGCCCAATGGATGAACTATGATTGAACACAAGCTCTGGCACCTCGGGAATATTTGTGGGAAATCTGGTACTATTTCTATCGCTTGACTCGTGGCGAAGAACTCTCCCAGGGTTTGCAGCCCACAATCGATCAAAATTCACTCCTTTTCCGGGCAAATATTCTTTGCATCCGTATGGACGGACGTGAACGACCACGCCTCCCTCAGGAAGAAAAATCCCATTCATCATTCCCGTCCCATCCATACCAAACAACACATCAGTAATTCCCATCAAATGCACCTGCCGCTCAACATCCATGGCCTCCATATAAACGACCTCAACGCTCTTGAAATATCCACTCTCCAAAGCCATCCGCTGAAGATCTTTAACATTTATTATCAGTCTGTCGGACTTCCGATCCAAGATTGTGAGCCTCGGCCGGTCATGGACATCGTCCCATTGGATTTTCTTGATTTCTCCCAGCTCCTTGTTCGGATCGCTTCCCTGCAAAGCGTCTTCAGGGGCCACTCTTTCCAGATTCGCGCCCTCGCTAGCCGGTGGAATCATATCCCTTACACCAAAGTGAGATTTCACAACAATGGAGAATTCACGCCATTTTCTCAGAGGAGCTCGAAAATTGTAATGGTCCAGATCGCCGGACAGACCTGCAAGAAGATAGGAAAAACAGACTGGATGTGTATCAGATTGCATCAACAAAGACGCCAACCCTCTAATTGGCTGGTGAGTAAACATGGTCCTCAATGGCTCTAAAGCCATAAGATCAAAAAAGGGCAACAATTCCTGAGCCTCCATCCTCGTCTGGACATTAATGGTGTCACCGTATGCGTAGAGACGAACGTTTTTCCCAGCGTTGGAAAGAGGACCGTCGAAGATCTCCCAAAGAAGCGAAATTCCATTGAACACTGCATGTCCATACTGAGGCCAGTTAATGAAGGAGAACAAAACTGACGGCTCGTACACTCTCTCGTGGCATGAAAGATGGGGTTCAAGATCCTCAAATGTGTCCGTATTCGGCACTACCATGACCTCCAATTCAGGACTGGATCGCTGGCCACGGTTAAATCTGGTGCTGAGAGAGATTAAATGTTCCCTTGGTAGCAGGGAGCAATTAATCGTGGATGGAAGATACAGCCTGCGTTCTGCGAGGATCACATATTTGAAGATGGCGTATTTTGGGCGACCAGCATAATTTTTTGCTAAATCTTGTTTGGAACAGAATGTGGAAAGCGGGACAGCCTTCAGCTTTTTGGAAGTTTCATTGAGAGCGGAGTTTTTTTCGTCGTGATAAACTCGGGCAATCCATGAATCCTGGTTTCTGAGAAAACTTATCTGAAGCTCTGCATCGTCTTTCTTTTTGCCAGAATTTTGTGGCAGATCAGCTGGGTTGAAGCGTTGATGATAATTTGACGTGGTGCAGCTCCTTTGTGCAGTCTGTCTCTGAGATGCCACCGCTAAGAATATAATGAGAATTAGACAGAGGTGTATGACGAAGAACAGCGAAATAAAATTGCAGAAGGATTGATGCAGATGACGCCTTTGAGTTAACAATAATGGCAATGCGCCCCTCATTCTCTCTGCAATCTTCAATATCCAACTATTGATTTCCTCACGGATTTCATTCAATAAATCATCAATCATCTTCCACCTTTCTCTCTGCATGTTTTTGGCTTCCACGCTAACGTCAATCATCCATCACATGAGGGGGCGCGTTTTGCAGTAGGTATCAAGAAAGCTTGGACTGTATGACTCACAAACGGACAAAGGTGATATGGTAGTGGCAACCATTGTTAGAATTTTCCTGAACACTAGTTATTTTTTTCACAGTGTAAAGATTGTTCATAGATGTAAAGATTGTTCATACAATCTTTCTTTACTTATATGTAAAGATGGTTCATACAATCTCTACTTATATGTAAAGATTGTTAATAATGGATCCCTCGAGAAAAGAGATACACAAGCGCACCCAAAGAGTTAACCTGAAAACATTGTAGTGAAAAAAAAGATAAGCTCCATCCACCATGTTAAAAGGGACGAGGACTTGCCCATCACACATACTGAATATTATCCATAAAGCCAATTAAGTGATCTGTGAAAGATTCTGTGAAACCGCATATAGCAGAATACCACCCGGACCGAGGTGATAGGTAAAAGAAAAATAAATAAGACACTGGAAAATCCAAAAATAGGACCGAGGTGTAGATAAGTTGGTCTTTGTGGGGTTTGGTTCTCATGAGGTTTTATGTTCAAATTTTATGGTGAGGGGTTGAGTTTGTGAGCCAGCTGTGGGGCATTTGGTTGACCCAAAGCCCAGGTTACTTTCCTTGTGGGGGATCGTAATATTTTCTTACAGGAGGTGTTGTTGTCCTTTAATGCCTTGTGCAACCATGGTGACCGTTCTACTCGCAGCTGAGGTACAAGTTCTTGGTTGGTAAAAAAGAAAAAATTGGTTGGAAAAGAGATATCTTCAAAAGAGGACATAAACGACCAAATGTTTTCCATCCATTGGACCAAAGTAAGGACTTATAAAGAAATTTTGCTACTTTATGGCTCAATGATGGTTTTAGAATCACCAGCAACAATAATGGAATGTCCTAGCAAAAAAAAGGAGCATTTAGATGGCCCAACAACTCACTGCGTGTTTTGGTGCCCTCACCACAATTCATATGTAGACTATAAAAACGTTCCACAGATAACCAATATATCACAGCCCTTGCCCTGCAAAGCATCTCATTAGATGGTGAGACACTATCAAAAAATCCCCTAATAAGATCCATAGCCATGGAAGGAGGCAGATGGCATCTATTGGAAGAAGAAGGTCTCTAATTTAAAAAATAGTGGAAGTTCCAACTAGTCCCTATATGAACTCTTCCAAGTAGACATACAGTGTTCTAAGGATCCACCAAACCAAGAAGCTAATATGTCAAACCTCTTGTGAATATAAACCCAAACATCCCTGGTGAATGAACAAGTAACAAAAAGATGCACCACCAACTCTGCATTGTTTCTACACAGAGAACAAATACTTGGTCCAAATCCCCTGCACTTTAAATAATTGTCCCATGTTAGAATGCGATAACAATTGTCCCATGTTAGAATGTGATTGCTTAGAGCAAGCCAGAAGAAACATTTGATCTTAAATGGAGTAGACCAGTTCCACAAATCTATATACCACCAAACCTCTCTAGTATCATAATCACCCATTAAAGCATCATATGTATATGTGATGTATATTTAGCTATAATTGAACCATCATGGTTATTCCATGACTAAACCAGAGAGTCCACTTGGTCCGTAAGACATATTCCTCCATGCTGCAATCCCAAAATGTACTGAGACCATTCCATATGGAGAGCCCTTGATAGACCCAATATAGGAGCATCCAGTCAAGTGGTTCCCAAACCAGATAAAGATGTAGTTGAAGAGATTTGATCAAGAGTCTCAAAGCCCTGAGAATGAAGAATACTGAGTAGCTCAAGTGATAACCTATAGTTTGTAGGACCACCAATGATGGGGTCCACACAATTTTGATCAAGACCCCGTTTCCAAGATACCAAGCCAACCACTCCCCAACAATCGGAAAGGATGAGACCAAACTATTTCAATTCATAGAAACCCCATCAATCATCTTATCTACATATCTAATCCATTGTTCAATTGTGGTGTGTTTGAAATACTTATCCAAAATCACTCGGTGCCACAAGCTATCCACAAATAAGGCCTGCCATAAACACTTAGCTGAGAGAGCTTTTACAAAGTGGAACATATTCTTGATTCACCAGCCCCCCAAGAATTTTACCCTAGCCAAAATGTCCCATCGGACTAAATGAAATTTAAAAGTATGTTTAGACCCCGACTAAAGGAAGTGAAAAAACCTGCTCCAAATAGCCCCTGAGATTGATTTAGGAATCTTGCAAAGAGAGCCAATACACTAGAAAATTTCTCAGAACCTATTAGACCAGGGTAAGCCTGCCTCCGAAAGAAAGCCATTTCATGCACTACTTATCAATACCAGAATCAAATCTCTTTAGTAGCTAGAGCCAATCATTTGAAAAATAGTAGGTTGGTTTAATAAAGTAACCCAAAGTATTTTGTACCATCAATGAGTGGTGATACCCCATAAGGCATGAAACTACGTATCTGATCAATTGGTTCAATATTTAGAACAAATTTAAAAAAAATACACTTTGAAACACTAATAATCATACTAGAAGCCCGACAAAATGTGTCATGTATATCTTTGTAGACTACCCATTCATTTACTAATCCACAAACAAAATGTGGGTGATTCTAACAAGGGTAGATACTTTAATGCCTTGTAATGTACCCAATCCCCTCTTGTATTTTACCAACCTGCTGAGCCCTTCAATTACCAAAAGGAATAAAAGAGGAGAGAGGGGAAAACCCTGTCAAATACCTCTGGAACAACCAAAGAATTTGTTTGGTGAACCATTTACCCATGCAACAAAATTAGTCGATACTACACATGACATAATCCAATTAGTAGCTTCAAAACTCAAACCTATTTGAAGAAGAATCAACTTCAAGAAGCTCCAGTCAATGTGATCATAAGCCTTGACTAAATCAAGTTTAAGCATCAGGGCCTTCACGTTCCTCTTTTTGATACTATGAAAGTCCTCTTAAGCTACACCAATATCATCTAAAATTTGATGATCCTCCAGGAAGCCGAATTGTTCTCTAGAGATATATATTGATAATAGAGGTTTCAATCTACACACAATAATCTTGGAAATCGCCTTGTATAATAGGTTACATAAATATATGGGCCCGAGTTCGCTGAAGGATGATGGATTAGAACTCTTTGGAATTAATGCAATAATTGTTGCATTCACTGCGCCCATAATCCGTCGAATAGTCATGGCCTCCTCAACAACACTCAAAATATCCTCCCACATAATATCAAAAAATCCCCCCAAAAAGTTCAATTGTCCATCCATCAGGCTAGGACTCTTGGACTTTGCGATAGAACACATTTAGTCTCAACACTAGGCTGTCAAACTATTTTAATGTTTAGTTGTTTATAGTATTCTTAACACATTACATAATTTTTTTTCATTTTTTTATCTAAGAAAAAACAACAATTGCTTGTTATTCAATAAATTTAAATAAAAAACAAATTTACAAACTATCAACAAAAATTACTGTTTTAGTGTCTAGCATTCCAAAAAGACCATATAAACACAGTAAATCTTCATACAACTCAAATTAGACCATTTTCTTATATATAAAAACCCAAAGTTACATAGAAACCAAAAAGAAAAAAATATTATCTAGTATCTACTATGGTCGATCCCTATACACATATATGGAAAAAAACAATAGAAGGATAATTCTTTAACCAACTGATATTCTTGAAATTTTTCCATAAAAAACCATCCTTCTCTATTGCTCAAAGCACATTAAGAAAGCCTATCTTCCACACCTTTGAAATGCCTATGAATGTGATTGCACCACACAAATTGAAAAAAACATTGAAGATTTGGGATTCTTTGTTACCAATGCTCTCACAATTTACAGTGTTTTTTTTGGTTGGCAAAGTGGTGGAACCCCCCTGGCTAGCAGGGTTTCCATTGGTTAAGTAACCACGAACCAGGGGCATCTAAGCCGTCAAAATCACCTGGGGATCGCACCCGGCTTGGACCGCACCAACCCTTAACATGGTTGGATTTTTTTGGTATCCGACGGGATTAGAACCGGCGACCTTTCAGTTTAGGGGGCGTCTTAACCATACCCCGCCACCAACTGTTCTACATCTCACGGATTCTCCAACAATTTACAGTGTTATAAACATGTTACAATTTGAATTTTTATCAATCATATTTTTTTACTCAATTTTTTACATTTGTAATGACTATAAATTAAAATTAAAATCTATATTTTATTTATTGAATTAAAATTTATATTTTATTTATTGAATTAAAATATATGTAAAGAAACCTCATGGAGTTCTCTTTAAACCCTTTTCAGGATCCCTAAATACAAAAAGATTGTCTAGCAATCTTGTCTTCTTCACGCTCATTAAAGTATTCGAAGATTCATCCGTCTGATGGTAGGTTATCTCTTTCTTGGTTCGGATAGGACTATTTATGAGAAAGGAACACTCCAGCCAATCATGACTGGAAGAGTTCTCTAAGGTATGATTTTACACTTTTTCGGGCCTTAGAGACTAAATCATATAAAAAAGGACTCCCATGGACTCTTCTTCTGTATTCGTTCAAACTCTCTAAACATGAACGATACCGAGTTTTCTTTCAGTGGAATTGTTAAATTAAACATTGAGAGACCCGTTTTGGGAATGAGCCCCTCCTCTCTCAAGTTCGTAAACATATGAGATTGCACTTGTCTTCTGACAAGCTATATCGAGTGTTTGTTACCCTCTTTGAACTCATAAAACTGAAAAGAGGCACTCATCAATCATGATGGGGGAAATGGGAAGGGAATCATTTTGCAAATAATGGTAGTTGTTTGTCATTACCTTTGAACATGGCACTTGTCTGTACAATCATGTCATTCAATTGGGTATTCAGTTGATCTCCATGATGATCCACTTTCATGAGTCATGCCAATCCTTTGAGTCTTTCAAAAGAATGCATTGTCCACTGTCACATTGTGTATCTGTCCTGTCTAGTCATGCTGCCAATTCATTTTGTCGTGCCGCCCGATGTTCAAAGGGAATCTAAAGAATTTTTACCTCTGTAGTCTACATAGTCTTTATGTTAGTATCTTTGAGTCAGTCATATGGTTACTACATTCACATCATTCCAGAACTATGTTCTGAGTTTCATGTCATTAATGTGGGACTCATCATGGCCCTCCTTCGACGAGACTATTCCCGTCGACATCAGCTCATCATCTGAGAAATAGTCTTAGAAACAATATTTAGTACGTTGAGATATGTATGCCTTAATGATATATCCTCTCGCTATTGACATAGATTCACATCATTAACCTTTGATCGATAGAATCGACTGGGTGTTCGACATTAGGACATCTATTCGAACTCAGTAGATTGTACTAGGGTACCTTGGGAATCCTTGACATTAATGGTGATATCCATCGCACTTGTTAACGGTTCACATCGTTGGCCGGTAATCAAGTGGGTTCTACCATGTTCGACTTCAGATCATTGTAATCACATGGATAGAATCGTACTTTGTGGAAGATGAGATGAAGACCTTGGGCATTTGTTTAAAAGTGCTCATTGCTTTTTGCCCCAGGTTGCTATGGATTTTTGTATATCTAGCATGGATCCACATTTGTATGGTCGTGGCTATGCTCAAATTTGCATCTGTATGACATATATCTATGTTGTATGTTTGGTAGCTATGGCCAAGTTTGAGTCCTCTATCACATGGATCTACGATGTATTCTAGTAGCCATGCTTGTTTATTCCACTCATGGATCTTCCTTGTATTGGTCTGCAGCTATGATTTTTGTTACTTGTGTCTATGAGTTAGCATACTAATGTACTACAGATGCCTACTTGACTGCATACTCCGATTGAGCCAACATTTTCATCTCCTGGCAATGACTTGTTCTCAAAGATCTCATTTATCATATCACTCTAAGACTCATGCTTTGGGGGGCATCCTATTATACCAAAATCCTATCACCATCATGTGATAAGACATTTGACATACCTAGTTTCCCTGAATCACAGCTTCTAGAGTGAAGACTAAATGGTTTTTTATTTCTCTGTCATACAAATTCCTAGCACCAAGCATGCCCCTTTGTTCATTAGTGGTACCCCTGCTTGCACTGCCTTTCATCAATTGTCCACAAGTGGTGCCACCGCCCATTGCCCTTGGTCCATAGGTGGTTATTACCAGAACTTCTCTGTCATAGAAGGATAAGTACGGTACCCTGGGTAAAAGGGGAAAAAGAGAAGATTCTCGAGGCTTCTAGATGATAAGGCTTGATATCCATGGTTGGGGAGAGAACATTGAAGGTATTATTATGCTGTTGGACTGATTCTTGGCCCAAGATCATTTGGAGTGTGTGTAGAGAGGTAGAGTCAAAGATTTTGGGGATGAAGAGCTGGTTTCATGGAGATGCATGTCAACACTAAGGATTGGTTGTAAAATTCTTCATATTTCTAATGCAAGTTGATTTTCTATCCCATATATATTGTTGATGTTTGTTTTCAGATATATATTGCTAGATTCCTTAGTCACTAGCATAGATTAGTAGATCATATTCTGGTTGCTTTGATCTATTTCATGTTGAACTCTTTTGCAGGTACATAGTTGGACTATCAAATCCTTGTATTCCAGATATCTACAGTGTTTAGGGAGAGTTATCAGCCTTTGTGATCTATTTGTTCTGGATCTGAACCATTCAGACCAGTGGAACACCCAGGAGGTGAAATATTTCGGTCAACACCATTTGTGCTGGCTACCTTCCACAGCCAATTGTTGATGCTTGGAAATCTAGCTGACACAAGTAGAGATAACCTTCCACTGAGTTTGGATGGGACATGAGAGTACATTATGATGTCGAGCAAGGAGAAGATGAGGGTTTTGAGGTTCACTTCGAATACAAAGGTTAGAGTGGGACTCATTATGAGAGAAATTTTGGAATGATCCTTCCCACTGAACATGATTGATAACAAAGGAGGTAAAATCTCTCAACTGAACATCACCTAAGAAAGGGATAGGATTCGAATGGCGATCCAAAGGAAAAGCCAACTCATGCAAATAAATCTCACAAAGCAAGTTCTGCTCCTCAAAGTCACTTTCCAGAAATGTTTTCAGGAATTTAGCTGAGGTCGCTATTTCATACTGTCTCTCTTATTTTACATCCCTTAGTTTAAACCAAATGAACTTCTCAAATAAAANAGGATGGTACTCTGGTACCCAACAATTCCTGAGAAAGAGTATACAGCTGATCTTTTTCCACCTGCATGGATTTGAAATTTTTCAGCTCCTTTAGCTCCTTCTGTAATATTCCCCACAGATTTTCTGGGACATGAGTTCTTCTTCCCACCTTTCCTTCAATTCCCTAATGGTATTCTTATGTTCAGCAAGGGAAACGATACCTTTTTGATACCTCTCCACCTAAATCCTCCACTTCCTCACTTCCATTCTCAGGATTGAGAGTTCTTTTGTCAACCTCAATATTTCTTCATCTTCAGCATGTTATTCATTATCAGAATCCAAATTGACAAAATTTTGAGGAATTTGAGTCCATACCTTATCATCTGATGTTCCAATTTTAACATCCTGTATTGTCTTCCTGTATGCTTTTGAAATCACTTTTGGGGGTGTTGGTTCTTGTGTAACAACATCCCTTCCTTGAATTTCTCCTGCAGCAAATTCAACCATAGGTTCCTCTGAAACAACTTTTGGGGATGCTTTTTCTTATGTAACATCATCCTTTCCTTGGAGTTCTCCTATAGCAACCTCAGTAGTTGATTGTGAAGGTGTTGGTTCTTGTGTAACAACCTCTTCCTAAATTTTGATCTCCCCATCTACCTGATTGTTAGCTGCAGCTTCGACAGGGGATGTAAGGCTGCTGGTTCTTGTGTAATAGAGCTTTGCCCTTCTATTTCTTCATGTTGATAGATTTGTAGAGTTGCTTCCATGTCTTCTACAATATGGATCTATTCTTTGAGGATTTCAGTGTCCCCCGAGGATTGTGATTGCATTTTTTCATCCTCTCCTAAATCCAAATCAGGAATAATGTCCATTTTGGGATTGATTTCTTGTTGTTTCCTAAGAATCTCCATAGAAATTTCTAGGGATGTTGGTTCTTGTGTGACAACATCCTAGTTAAATTCCTCATTTTCCTACTATTGGGGTTCCATTTCTATTAATTCTGTGTCCTGAGATGGTTCAAGAGTCACAGTGCAGACTTCTTTGTTAAATTAAGGAATATTTTCAACCTCTGGTTCATCTACCCCCATTTGGGTGGAAACTTCAACGAGAATATTCAGGGATGCTAGTTCTTGTGTATCAACACCATGTTCAACTTCATGATCATCCTGCAGCTGGGGTTCCATATTTATTAGTTCTGTGCCCTGAGATGGTTCATGAGTCATGTCATAGACTTCTTCACTAAAATCAGGAATAATTTCAGCATCTATTTCATCTGTCCCAATTTGGGTGGCAACTTCAATAGGAATATTTGGAAGTGCTGGTTCTTGTGTATCAGCACCCTGTTTATCTGCTACTTCCCTTTGCTAGAGTTTCTCTTGGAGAGATTCACCATCCTTCCAATTATATTGTCCTTCTTCTGTTGGCTATGGCTGTAATTGCTAATTTCCCCCCTTTTATGTACTAGGGATTATTTCTGCATCCCCCACTTCTATATTCAGTGCTTCTTGTCTTTGTTCTTCCACAACTGCAGGTATGGGTTGTTGTGTCACAAAGGCACAAAATATGACTTTGTAGCCTGACTAGTTAAATATTTCTCCACACATAGGGCATACCACTCTTTCTTCCTCCTCACCATCCTTGACAGGAGGTGATCCTTCTAATCGGTCTGCAGCTTCAACTAGTGTGTGCAGCTTCCTTTCTACCTGCTTCCTGCATGCTTCCTTCCAATTTTATAGTTCTTTCTGAAGTGATTGTACTTCCTCTTTTAATAGACCATTTTCATACAAAAGTCCCTCAATTTGACGTTCTTCTGCAGTCGGTTCCCATGGGGCATCATTTTCTTTGGGTCTCAGAATGGGGAATTCAATCTGTGCTTCTAGGGTTTCCCATCTTGCCCGTGTTGCTTCAGTTGTTGTAACTGACCTGGTTCTTTTTCTTCTTATTGCTGGTGATTCCTGTATCTCTTCTTCTGATCTCCTTCTTTTCCTCTGTGGTGTAGGAATCTCCATATTTGCAGCTGATGTGGAAGGGATATCTTCTGTCTCAGCGTTTTCCTATTTTTCTTCAGTCAAAGTTCCTCCCCATTCAGGGGAAGATTCAATGGTCAACACCTCTGTGTTTCCTTCTTTTATCATGGATCTATTATCCTTGGCTTTAGCTGTCACAGCATCTAATACTTCTCTAGCTTCAGCCTCTACTGTCAGAGCTTCCATATTATTTAATCTCTCCACAGGGTTTTCTTGTGCATTTTCCTCCAATTCTTCTGCTTGGTCATTTGACTGATCATCTGATCCAATATCATCCCCCCCCCAAATAAACTAGAGGGAATCTGATCCTCTTGTTGCTCCTCATATCCCCCCAACTATACATTTTCATGCTCCTCTCGGTTTTGAACAACTCCCAATAGTACAGGTACTTCTACTTCTTCCTCTATTGGAACACCAGGCAAAAGGGTGGGTTCCTGGTTTATCTGAATTTGACCTGTGAATTTCTCCCAGGTTTGGATCCTTTGAGCTAAGGCCTGTAAAATTATTAATTTTATTAGGCCATGGTGGGTAAGGGAGGAGTTTGGATTCTTGGCTATTCTAACAAACCCTGCGATATGGTGTAGGTCAGATAAAATGGAATGTTTAGTAAGGCCCTATGGCGGAGATGAGATAATAGAGGAAGTTCATAATAATAAACAGTTTGATACCTACCTTCACAGGTGATGTAATTCTTGAGGAAAAATTCTACTTGATCCCATGGCCGAGGTAGTGATTGTAATGCTATCCCTCTCCTTGACTGACGAATTTGCTCCCCTTCTATCAGAAAATAATGTACTGCAGCAGCATTGGGGGTTCTACAACCAAACCAAGCTCTTCCCATCTGAGGAAGGGCAGTGAATTCGACCACTATTGTTTTAGAGACTTCTATACGTAACCCCCGAACCTTTGAGTGGGTTTCTGTAAGATTTAAGGAAAATTATAGAGCTATCTCTCGATGAAACCCATTCAGGCGTTAGAAGAATTCAGTCCATCTCACAACTTCAAAAATAGAAAAAACTTTAGCATTTCTTCTCAGTTCTCACGTATTTGGAGGTTCATGCTGAGCTGGGATACCCATGTTTCTTTGACTTCAGAATTCTTTATCAATTCGATAGATTACAGGTCCCGATAATGGAGGTTAAAGAACAAAGTATGCGTGAACAACTGAGAGTGGAGTTGGGTAAATTCGAAAAGTTTAAGAGCATGTAAATTTTTGGAATTTTATCCCAAATTAGGAAAGGTGGCAGTTATCAGGTAACTTAAATGGCCATTAAGTCATACGAGTGGACAGTTAATGGTATGCAGGTGTAATAATGGGCACAGAAAGGAAGTTATGATTAATGTTGTCAAATCTAGTTAATGCTTAATAAAGTAAATAATCAGAACCATAACTTCAAAAATATGCGATGAACGGTGACCTTTGAGAATAGTAAAGCGTGTGAAGTGCATCCATTTAAATTTGATCATTATTGCAGGTGTGCTGTAATGACCTTTTCTCTTGACGGACCAAAACCATCTTGTCAATCTTGCCGGAAAAATAATGAATTATGTGAAGTACATCGAAATTGGGGTCAGATCTGGAGGAATCACTAACCAAGGTTGCAAAAAGTTTTGCCAATAATGGAGGAGTCACATCCATGGACCATAGAGAAACCAAGTAGTTTGGTGGAGTCGCAGCTGTGAATCATAGAAAAATAAGCCATTTTTGGCGGAGTCGTAGCTACTGGAAAAGGTAAAAATGGTAAAAATGGAAGAGGTAAAAGTGGGAAAGATTGAAATGGTGTCATAGCTACCGGAAAAGGTAAAAGGAATTAAGTTACAGTGTTGCAGCTGCATGTAATGGGGTAAAGGGTGGAATTTTACGGTGTTGCAGCTGCAGAAAAACAGAAAAATATGCAATGTTTTACGGTGTTGCAGCTATGTGGAACGGGGTAAAGGGTGGGATTTTACGGTGTTGCAGCTGCGAAAAACGGAAAAATAGGCAATGTTTTACGGTGTTGCATCTGCGTGGAATGGGGTAAAGAGAGGTATTTTACGGTGTTGTAGCTGTAGAAAAATGGAAAAATAGGAAAAGTATTACGGTGTTGCAGCTGCAACGAACTTGTTCAAGGAGTTTTCTTCTGATGCAGGAAGTTACAAAAGGATGACCCTGGTCGTTGGGCATGATCATGACCATTTCTCCTTAGGCACATCCCTACACATGTTATTAAAAAATACAGATCAAATACAAAGGAAAAAGATAAAAATAATAGTAAAAATATCAATTTATTTATGTACAAAAATTTATGTAAGATTTATAGCAATTATCTAAAGATTGATAGGGGCAGAGAAAGATTCTTGCCCTTGTTCTAGCTGGTATTCTGGATCAGCTGCAATCTGTGAAGTGAATTCATCTTTCAAAATGGGCTTATGGTACAGTTGCAGCCTGTGACCATTAGCAAATAATGGTGCAAGATTCTTATCAATGGTTACCAGGTGGGATGTACCATTATCAAATAATCTATCTACCAGGTATGGGCACAACCATCTTGTGCGTAACTTACCCTTCAAGTCCCTTTTGAATCTTGAATCATATAATAATGCCCAGTATCCTTCGCAAAAGACTTTATTTTTGATGAATCGGTCGTGCCAATTGGATCTCTGTTGTTGGATTAATACTATCTAATCCACAGCAGCTAAACGGTTCTCATCAAGTTTGTTCAATTGATTCAATATTCTCTTTTGGGCTTCAGTCATGTCTAATCTTACTTCCGTAGCTGTCTTCAAAGTCTTGATTTCAAATTCAATGGGGAAGACAACACTTTTCCCATACACAAATTCATAAGGAGAGAAACCTGTAGTATTGCACCAAGCAGTACGATATGCCCACAATGCTTCCGAAAGTCTATTATCCCAGTCTCTATGATGGCTCCTGATCGTTTTGGTAAGGATGGCTTCAATAACTTTATTAGTGCTTTCCACCTAGACATTGGCCTAGGGATGGTTTGGTGAAGCTATTAGGTGCTAAATATGGTACTTCCATAGCAGAGCTTCAAATTTATGTGACACAAAATGAGGTCCCCCATCTGTAACCACTTCCTTGGGTACTCCAAAACGAGTAAAGATTGCACCATACAGGAAATCAATCATAGCTTGGTCATTGGATTTCACCAAAGCCATAGATTTTACCCATTTCTTCATGTAGTCGGTACAAACCAAGATGTATTCTTTCTGCCTGGAATGAGGGCTGATAGGACCAACAAAATCTAAGGCCCATCTTTCAAAAGGTTCAACCACCAAATGTGGTTGAAGAGGCATTTGATCCAATCTGTTAGGATGGCCCATCCTCTGGAAGCTGTCACAAGACTGGACATATCTTTTTGCATCCCTGAAAAGTGATGGCCAATAGTAGCCCATTCTCAGTGCTTTGTGTCCTATCCTCCTATCTACAAAATGTCCCCCATAAGGCTTGTCATGGAAGGCCTTCAGAATATGGAATATTTCATCTTCGCTTACACATTTTCTGATCTCAAGATCAGGGCCTGTGTAGAAGAGATGACCGTCTATCCAACAATACTTGGCACTTTGTTTAATAATTTTCCTCTTTTCTCTTTTTGACAAATGTGCAGGAAGCTTCCCTACAGCCAAGTAGTTAGTGACATATGCATACCAAGGGGAGTGAGCTGAAACTGCAAATAAGTGTTCATCTAGAAAAGTGTCCTCAACAGGTAGATTATCATCACTGTTAGTAAAACGAGATAAGAAATCAGCGACAACATTTTCTTTTCCAGGTCTGTCTATAATGGTGATATCAAATTCCTATAATAATAGCAACTGTCTAGTTACCCGAGCATTTGTAATAGGTTTATTCATTAGATACTTGATGGCCGAGTGGTCAGTGTGCACAAAGGTCAGATATCTAGTGATATAATGTCGGATCTAGTGATATAATGTCAGAATTTGTTAATGGAGTAAAAAATGGCTAAAAATCCTTCTCGCTAATAGTATAATTAATTTCAGCAGGGGATAAGTTTTTGATAATATAATAAAATGCATAAGGTGCTTGACCATCCTGCTATCCTAAAACTGCTCCGATGGCGGTATTAGAGGCATATGAAGAAATGTGAAAAGGCAGGGCCCAATTGGTCCCTCTTAGGATGGGAGTTGTGGATAGCTTCTCCTTAAGTTTAACAAATGCTGTCTGGCATGCCTCATTCCAAGTAAATTGCACATCCTTCATTAACAATGAAAACAAAGGAGAGGCAAGTTTGGAAAATTTTTCTATAAATCTTCCCTAATATCCAGCATGACCTAAGAAACTTCGCACTTCTTTCTGAGTTCCATTAGTAGGTATATTTTTTATTACCTTGATTTTAGAGGGGTCTACCTAGATTCCATCAATAGAGATAAAATTCCCCGACACTGCCCCTTCACTCATCATCATATGGCACTTTTCAGTGCTCAAAGATAGTTGGGTCTGCTCACAGCGTGTTAAAACCTTTTCTAAGTTTTTCAATGCTTCTTCAAAGTCTTTTCCATAAGGAGTAAAATAATTCATGAAAATTTCCATACTATCATTAACCAATTCTAAAAATATGCCCATCACAGCGCTTTGAAATGTGGCTGGTGCATTGCATAAGCCAAAGGGAAGTAATCTATATGCAAAAGTTCACTAGGGCCATGTGAAGGTAGTTTTATCCTGGTATTGAGGAGAAATTTGGATTTGATTGTACCCGCTGAACACCCATCCAAGAAGGAGAAAAAATTATTCCCATATAAGGTGTCAAGTACTTGATCGATGAAAGGCAGGGGAACGTGATCTTTCTGTGTTTCCTTGTTCAGCTCTCTATAGTCCACATAGACTCTCCATTTACCATTCTTCTTGGGTACTATCATGAGTGGAGACACCCACTCACTATCTGAAATGGGATATATAAATCCTGCTTCCAAGAGTTTCTGAATTTCTTCCTTCCCTATGTCCCTAAGATTTGGATTCATTCTTCGTTGAGGCTGGCACACAGGCTGGGAGTCACTTTTGATATAAATGTGGTTGGTGCACAGATTATAAGGGATTCCCTTCATGTCTGTGTAATCCCAGGAAAATGCCCCCTTGAGTTTTTTCAAAAGAGTGATTAGGCGTTCCTTTTCATCTGGGGAAAGACTGGATTGGTATTCATGGTTTTTCCAGACTCTACCTTGACAGGAGCACTTTTTGAATTTTTCAAGACTGGAACTATGTGAGTATCACTGACTTATGTCTCCTCCATGATATTTTCTTGTTCCTCTTCACCTAGAGTAGCATTCAAGATCTGATAAATTTTCTTGTTGACAGAGGTGGGTTCATTGATGAAATTATTAATGGCATCATCTTCAATTTCATCTTTAAAATTCAAGGCCTTCCCTATCGTTAATAATGGTTGAACACCCTCTTATTCCTCTCGCTCCATCCATAACGGAGTTTCAGCTTCTAATATTGGTTGAGATAGAGGATAGAGAGTGAGGTTCTTTATCTCAGTTCCATCTGATATGGTCATAGACCCAGACCAACAACTAATGCAAGCATTGGCTATAGCTAACCAGGGCCTTCCCAGGATCAATGGGTGTCCTCCTAGCTACGACTTAGGTTGTAAAACCAAGAAGTCAGCAGGATATTTTTCCAAGAATCAACTGAGATAACGAGATCATCCAAGATTCCTTCAGGTTTAATAGTGGATCTATTTGCCAGTTCTAAAACCGTAGGAGTTGGCCTGAGATTAGTGAGCCCAAGTTTCCTTACAGTTTCAATGGTCATGACATTAATTGCTGCACCTAAGTCTACTAGTACGTTGGGTATTTGTGTGCTTCCAATATGCACAGTGACAGTGGGATTCCTAGGATCATCGTATTTGGACAAGAGGGTTTTCCCCATTATTAATTTAGATAATTTCCCTATGAGATGAACAGTGGGAGGATCCCTGGGTTTTCTTCCTAGTTTCCTTGTACACAGATCCCGAACAGTTCTGGCATAGATAGGTATGTCTTGAAGGGCCTAAAGGAGTAGAATTTTAACATGAATATTTTTTAACTCTCCTAAGAGGTTAAATTGAGGTTGGCCCACTACCTTTGGTAATATTAATCTTTCAGGGTATGGTGGTTCCCTAATCAACTGTGTGTTGATAAATGTGTCTTTTTGTGTTTCAGGTGACATATTGGTAGGATGTTCAGCGTCTTCAATAATTGGGGTCACTGTATTAGATAAATACTATTGGTTCATCCTTTCTTCATGCACAGAGGATGGAACATCCTCAATGATCAAAGGCTCTACTACCCTCCCTGATCATAAGAGGATGTCGTTGCAGGGTACTGGAGTAATGGAGTAAGCGGGCATTTTGGCAGTCTCAAATGGATGGACTACTTTATTATTTGGGTTGGGGTTAGGTTGAGCAGGCAGCTATGGTCGTATTGGCATATTGGGGACAACATTATTCTGTAGTTGTAGCTGTGACTGCTGATAAGGCTGAGGGTATTGTTGAGGAGGGTATGGTTGATGAGGAAATGTTTGATGTGGAAGCTGTTGCGGAGGTGGTTTATGGGGGAACTGGTTCCCTGGATGGAAGTTCCTCCATCTAGGAGACCAAGAATTTTGTTGGTTTGGTAGCTGTGTCAAGGGGTTCCAGGAGTAAATATTTTGCATCGAAATTTGATAGGGATACCATTGAGGGTTAGAATAAAATGAAGGGAATTGTGTATTCATGTTCTACATATTATTCCAATTATTCATTTTATTCGTAAATGGAAACAATTCTGGAGCCATACCTTGATTTTGAGGCTGCTAGAGCTTTTTCTGTGTAATAAAGTAGGCCAGCTGCACATCTGGAGTTGATGTCTACAGAACTGCCTTCACTTGAGGTAGCGAACGGCATTTTTTGTGTCATGGTTCAGCTCGCACAGCTGACACAATTCTACCTTATCGAGCGAGCACTGCTTCATAGGGTGGTTCTTCCTACATTTAGGGTAGAATATACCAAGTGTGAGATCCTCTACTGCTTGTTTCTGCTTTTCCCTCAGGACATTTATTTCCGAGGAGATGGAGCTCATCATTTCTGTCTTGAAATTTTCAAGGCGATTACCTATTTTTTCCCAGGTGGCTCCTCCATTAGTTGAATTTTGTGTTCTGTCAAAGACATCACATTCTTATTTTTCCCATTTGTCCCATTTGTTGTTCCTGGAAGATCCCCTAGAATACCTTTTGCATAGTTCAATGATATTTTCAAAGGACTCCGTTGAGATATCTCCATTTCCTAACAGGTTCAACATGTCTAGGGAATCTTCCCTAATCCCACGAAGTAGGATTATTTTGAGCACATCTAACCCCATATTAGTTTGTCCATCTCTCTGCACATTATATAAAAGCCTCTCAACAAAATATTCCAGACTTTCATCATCCCTTTGTACCATTTTAAATAGTTCTTCTCTCTTATCCTTGGTATTGCAATACTCCTGATATTTCTTTAGGAACACATGTTTCATCCGGTCCCAGGTAGTGATGGTTCCCCCTCCCAGGATCATGAACCAATGTAATACATTGTCCTTTAGAGTGGTAGGAAAAAATTTTCAGCTTTTGTGCATTGGTGTTGTAGTCATAGCTGTGATAGAGGATGTCGAATTCAAAAAGAAATTCATCCAGATCCTCTGCCACTTTTCCATAAAAGTGATGCAACACTGATGGAAATATAGTTTTCATGGGGGCTATTCCCTCTGGCTGTTTAATTGGGAACTAGAGTGTAGCAACTGTCCCTTCTGGTGGGAAGTTACCCTCGTGATGATGATTTTCACCCATTGCTTCTTCGTGATCTTTGGGATCGCATTTGTTGCTCATATCTTCTTTTGCTTTATTCTCTTCGTCTTTGCACTGATCGTTAAATTTTTATGGAACTGTTTCCACTCCTCTTTAGTCACAACCTTACCGTTAATGTGATAGATCAGATCTCGGTCAGCTGATCCTGCAGTACTAACTCTGTCTTCCTTCGCAGGGATATCCAAGGGTGTTGCAGCTCCTCGTGTGTTCTCCATTGTGGAAACTGATGCTGCCACTCTAGGGGTAATTGGGCTTCTTCTAATAAGTGTTTCCTAATGGAGAGCCCCATTAGAATGATTGGGCCTATCAACCAGGTCGTCAATGAATGTCCTTCTTCCCAATGCTGGATTTCACCCACGACCTTGAACACCTGCAATGTTAGTGTTTTGTGGGGTTCTGGGATTCATAATATTGTCATGCTGTACTCTTCTTGTATTCATGTAGCCCAAAACATGCCAAACTTAAAAACTAAAGAAGAATGGATAAATATAATTGCTGGATGCAACTACTACGGTGTATAATAATTATCCTCCCCGACAACGGCGCCAAAATGTTGGGCACCCTATATGCAAGTTAATTAAAGCCAACATATAGAGTGTTCAATATAAATTGTAGACCCAGGGAAGTCTCTTATTTTAAGGATAATGTGCATTGTATATGCTTTAAACACTAAGTAGCTAATGCTGTAAATGAATGACCCTACTTTCTTGTTCAACCAAACTCATCCAATAATATACTTAATCTAGCTTACCTTCTTAAGAATGAAATCACAAATACCTTCTTACAATCCTTAATCTAGAATTAAATGATTCAAGAAATAAACATATAGATTACTTTTGCAGAAAGTTAAATCCTTAATTACCAAACCATCTAAAGATCCATCTCAACTATCTTACTTCGACTTAATATAGGAATTCAAAGTACAGGAATCAAGTTCTACATTCATAAGTGTGAAGGAATAAACTGCAAGGATATAAAGAAAACAAAAATTGAAAGAACTAGGGATGAACAAGGCTGTCACAGATATCACATAGTTGCATAAGAGAAAGTTAACCTACACAGTCGACTGTCACACCACACCACTGCAGTTTATAGGGGATGCAATTACTGATCATTCAAATGAACACACAATAAATCGATGACTGTTGCAGCTTACTGTAAATAAAGGAGTCTATCACAAAATCCAAACCACACAACAAAATAAATAAAATACCTAATTAACTCAGTAATCCCTGTGGGAAGGCGGGCCCAGCCTTCACACAGAGATGTTGGAAGTAGCACACATTAGAATGCTGAGATCTGAAGAATCAAACTCCTTGTATTAAAATGGCACATGAATAGACAACCTCAGTCATAGATTATACAATAAATTTGATTAATTTTTCAACCCCTAGCTCGGAATAGTTCCCAGTATTTATACAATTACAATCATAACATCTTCCCACTATTATCGAGCAGCCACGAATATCTACGATCTTTAGGCTGCCCCAAATTACGATAAGTTGTTATAGCCATGGAAAGATGGAAGCATAAAATATAGGAAGGCTGTTACTCGAGCCAGAAATGCTGATCATGATCAATCGAGAAGATACTCTGTGGATTACAAATATTCTTGAACAACGACACACTGTTGCCTCCGAATCTATTGTTGCTTGTTGCAACTACCTTTGTACAACTTGTGTGGAATAGTATCCTTTGACTGCATTCTTTGGGCAACGATGGAATGGATGGCGATCATCTCAAAAATGAATGTTCATCCTGCTACACCTGTATCCTTTACATCTCGAATTATCTTTATAAAACCACCATATGTTAGCATAATTTAAGATGTAAAGCCCTGATTACAACAATCCTAAGCATTAATAAAATAAGACAATGATTAACCATACCTGTATGAATTGAGGGACCGAGTGAAGGAAAAAATCTATTTAGTGTACATAATAGAGTAGGATGAGGCAAAAAGAGGTAGGTAAAGGTGGTCAAAAAGGGGTCATTTCTACTTTCAACATAATGCCCCATGTGTTAAGCCCCAAACAAATGTAATTTGTAATTATTTATTATTGTGGCACAGGATGGCAAAAAAATGGTCTTTAATGGCCTAGAGACATTATTATTATTTTGTAAATAATTAATTAATGAAACGAATTGGCACATCGTGGACCACTAAAAGAGTATGGGATTCCTAGATCCACAATGTGAGGGGGAATGGGGACATTCCTAGCACTTTAAAACTTGTTTGATTGATATTGGTCCATATTTATTCCTTGGTGGATTTATTAGTTGATGATCACCCAAACATTGTACAACAGACCCAAATTTTAATTATTTTAGCCTATGTTGGTATTATTGAGACTAATTCAATATTTAGTAGGACTCCTTAGTGTTTGGGTGGGTACCACTCATTTATTGAGATCCTTTGGTGGCTTTGTAACTCCTTTGTAGAGGTTACACTTGGTTTTTTAACTCCCATTTTCACAAGTGTTCCCTCGCTGGCTATTTTTAGCCTCAACACCTCAAACGTTGTGCAAATACTTATGTAAGTCCTTTTGTAAATACTTGTGTAAATCCTTGTGTAACTCTTGTGTAAATCCTTGTGTAACCCCCCTTTTTTATTTTGGAAATATGCCTTGGATTGTGTGACATCTCACCTCACCAATTTTTATTACTCTTCATGGATGATGTGTTCGCACGTCAATTTGAGTTGTGTGGAGTGGCTTGGAGTCACTCTCGTTAAAATTTGAATTGCTTAGGTTGGATTAGATTTAACCTATTATGGTTAAATTACCCCTATTGGATTGACTCAAGTTGTATTATATTGGTTTTGTTTGAACCCATTGAGTTAGAATTACCTTTATTAGTCTATAAATCCATGTTTGATATCCTTGGTTTGGAGTTTTTTTTCATGATTATTTTGGATGGTTGTTGATTATAGTTGTCCATACCTTTGATAATGGGATCTTGGTAAACTTGTTATATTGGGAAACCATGAATGCTCTTCTATGTGAGTGAACTTTGTGCTTGAAGCACTGCGATATTGTATGGTGTTTTTGGTAAGCCAAAAAATATTTGGTGTAGTTCCTCCATTTCCACTACTTGTCTTTGTCCTATACCTGCACATAAATCCTGATGGTGAATGGAAATATCTCGATGGCATAGGGGGTCTAGATTACCATTGTACCGTGTAGTGGGGTGGAAGATGAATTATATGGTGAGGAATAGATTTTGGCTTCTAAAATTGATACTTGAGATATTATTGAGTGTAACTTTGTTGTGTATCTATGGACTCATATCATGGGTGGCTTGTCAAAGTGAGGTCTAGCTTCGCAGTGCGAAAGGTTAGGTTGAACATAGTTTAGATGATGCCAGTTTTGCATTGATAAGATAAGTGATTTATCTAATGTTTATTTAATTTAATTGGATTTGATCTGATTTATTTATGGATTCAAATCAGAATTTTGATGAAATGTATTAGTTATTTGTGGAATAAATTTATCACAGAATTCAATCTATTTAGTCAAGTAAATTTCATGAAGGAATTGGAAACTAGTTTTTGGGATTTTCTACAGAAGTTGTTTGAGGAAATAATTATTTGGTACCTCGTCTACAAAACTGATATTTATTCCCTTGTTCATTATAGATTTTTTATTTTGATGGTATAGTAACCTCAAAATTCTTTAAGACACTCTCTAATTCTTGTACTTTTTATTCAGAAACTAGTTCTTCGATCAGACAATTTGGCATAGTTTGGAGACTTGGAACATGAAGTGTTTGTGAAAATTCCTGATTGTTCATTTTATTATCATGACTGATAAATAATCTTGAAATCTGTGTGATAATATGAGTAAAATTATTCTTGGTAATGTTGGGGAAATGTTTACCAAAATTCTAGATCAAATTCCTATTTCTAGCTTCTTCAATGGAAATATTGTTTTGAGTAGATTTGTGACTTTTCATATGAATTGTTTGAAAAAATGTTCAAATGAGATATAAATATATTATTACTGATAAAACCTGTTATTTATATTTGGAATTTCATTTGAATGATTCTATGATATGTCGATTTAATTATTCTAGTGATTCCTAGAATTAATAGTCAATTCAGATGAGTAGAATTAATTAGTTTTGTGAGTTGTTTAATGGAATGTATAGTGAGGAAAGATATAGAAATATGAGTGTAATTTATCCATGATACGCTTTCCATGAGCTACAATAGTCATATATTTCTCTTAATTTGGAATTTGGAAAGTTAAATTGGAAACTATGTACAATTGGTTCACTAATTTCTCTATTTCGCATCGCACATATTCTTCTGCCTGCTACAAATTCTCCACAAGGTTGAAACTGGTTTGTTTCGATGTTGTAAGTCCTGCAGACTCTACTACTTGTCACACATTTTGATGTATAGATAATTTTTGGTTTCACGAAAATGTAACCATTTGTTGGTGTTTCTCCCTTTGACCTAGGTTTAGACCCTTGTTTGTCCATCAATAAAGCCCAAGATATCAGCTCGGCAGAGCAGGGATCCTTTAGTAGCACCCACAATGCATAAGTAGTCTCATCTGAGATATCTCTTATGGGTAACTTCTAGAACCAGGTTTCTGTAGTTGTGTGGGGATTTCATATTCCTTAGTACCTTACTGGCTTGCTTGACTGAAGTCAGTGGTTATATTACTTACTCTTATTGTGTTAATTCAAGGTATTACTCTACTTATCCATTGGAAAATATTACAACAATTAATGTAATTCCTTATTAACGATTTGACCTAATCAATCGTGCAACATATGCATATAAGGAATCATTCATAATCCAATACACATACATTTATTCACAACATAAATTCATTTGACATAAGAAAATTCATCAAATATAAGCATAGACAACATTTAACATGGAAACCCATCCGGGGAAAACCAAAAAGCCGCTCTTCATCTGGAATGAGAGATATATAGCACCTTTCATCTATGCACTCAGCTTGTATACTTTGTTCTAGATCTTCTCTACAATCTATACATACTTCTCTCTCCTATAATTCTCTCTAGTATTAGGTCTTTGAAGTTTCCTCTCCTTCACCGTACTGTCGATCCACACACCATGAATCGAATTTCTCTCCTCTAAAACTTAATAACTCTACAAACAGACAAAATAAAAAATGACTAACATAGACCAATCAAGATTGTATCCATCTAAGTGTGTATATGAGTGTGTGTAACCTGCACACAGCTTGGGTTTTCCCTTTTATAGACTCTTACACATCGTAGTCAACCAACTTCAATAAGTTAGCTGACAGGATACCATTGTTATTCTTGTTGATTTTGTTACAACTATCAATTGGAACTATCAACCCAAAATAAAAAGATATTTTATTCCCTAAAGCATGTGTTATCCTAACAAACTTATTACCCATGTTTTCTCAGTCTATCCTTTTCAACCACTCTATGCCTTCTTCTATCATGGTTCCTTCCATCGTGGTCGATCTCATTGCAACTTCCCTTCTCTCACGAAATCTTACCACGTGGTTGCTTCTGTGACAAATTTTCATTTACAACTTCCTTTAAACATGATCATTGTGTGATAAAAAACAAGCGTCCAAGTGACCAGCTGATAGAAAAAGTTCCAATGACAAGAAACCGCTTGTTTCCATTGAGGATAGTTCCCAACATGAAAGGGAAGACAAACAAAGGAGCTGCATTCAAGGAAGAAAGTAAACTAGTTGAATTTATTTCTAAATCCAAGTTGTTAGGTAGATAGTTATTATAGTCTTTAATGGAGAGTTAGTCGATTCATGTAGAAGCAATTTTCAGGTTTCCTATAAATATAAGAAGAATATTGTAAATAAAGTTAGTCACTAGACACATTAGACAGTAGAGAGAACTCTGGGTGAGAAAGGAGAAAGAGAAGTTGAAGCTCAAGCTTCTATTTATGTGATTCAGTCGAAGAGTAGAAGCTCTGTAAAAGGATCAATCGATGAGCCGACAAGTCTGGACAAACAAGTTTGTAATACCTTTTTTATTTCCGCATAGTTATATATATGAAATAGTTTATGGTTGAATGCATGTTTATTTGGCCACACATTATTTCTGGATTTACTTGTGTAAATGTTGTTTACATTTACCAGTTAAGTGAAAGATCAAAGTAGCCATAAATTTCTCACCGCATGAAATTTACAGGTTTTATGGCACATTGGTCGAACTCAAGTCTTCCTACATATTTGGGTATATGTTTTATAAGTTCTTTGGAATTGTTAATGTGTCTATTTTATTTCATCTTACTCATAGGTGGAAATCATTTGTAATTTATTAAGTCTTTTAGACTAAGAAACATACTCTGTAAATTTCGACCAAAGTGAACCGACATGGTCGGTTGAGTAAGCCGACTTAGAGGTCGAAGAGGTTAGCCGAATTATAGGTCAAAGAGGTGAGCCAACTTGGAGGTCAAAGAGGTCAGCTAAATTTGAAGTGACAAGTGTTCGAGGTAAAATCGGTCGGTAGACTCGACAAGTAAGTCAAAGTAAATTAGTCGAGTCGAAGGATCGACCTAAGTTTATAAACTTGTCTAGTCAGGAGTTAGACAAGTTTCACCCGACAAGTAGAAAAAGCAAAAAGAGGTCGGCGTGAAAATATTTAATTTTTAATATTAACTGAGTGGTAAACTCAAGTTTAGTTGGCTTGGTTTTGGATAACTGGTATCATAGAAAGATTTATATCAGAGCAAGGTTTAGGAAAGAAACCTTGTCTTAAAAGGTGGAAAATTAATTTTCTAAGGAAAGTTAATTAAAAATTTAAAAATGGCTTCCACTTTTGGTTCATTGAAAACTCCAATTTTTACAAGAAAGAATTATGAATGTTGATCTTTAATAATGAAGGATTTATTAAGAGGTCAAGATGTCTGGGATATAGCCCAGCATGGTTATGCAGAACCAACAGATATGACAGTGTACAAAAATCTCACACAGGCTGAGAAAGATGTCTTGAGGGAACATAGGAAGAAAAATGGAAAAGCTCTGTTTTACATACATCAAGCTATGCATGAGAGCATACTCCGAAGAGTAGTAGAAAAAACTAATGCTAATAAATCATGGGATAAATTGGATACCGCCTATCAAGGTTTGGATAAGGTAAGGACATCCAATCTGCAGATTCTGACAAGAGATTTTGAATCTCTATCCATGAAATATTCAGAGACCGTAGACACATTCTACACTAGAGTTGTTGGTTTGATAAACCAGCTGAAATCTCATGGAGAAGCCATAGAAGACGAAAGAGTTGTTGAAAAAATTATGAGAAGTCATCCCCCAATATTTGAAAACTTAGTTGTGACCTTGGAAGAACACATAGACATGTTGACATTTACCATTGATGAGCTGCAAGCTTCACTCATCAATCATGAACAAAGACTCAGTAGAACACAAACATCATTGGAAGGTGCATTCGAAGTAAAAACATCCATAAGCCATGGTAGAGGCGGTGGGAGAAACAACTTCAGAGGAAGAGGAAGAATTTATTCAAGAAGAGGATGAGACAGAAGTCCTGCAAATGTCAATGGTATAGGAGATAATTAGAACCCAAGTCAGCCAAGTGGCTAGAGGTTTGATAAATAAAAAATTCAATGTCATTACTGTAAGAAATTTGGTCATTATGCATATGAATGTAGGAAGAAACAATATGACCAAGGAAGGCAAAGCCCAAATCAGTTGACCAGCACCAGCACTTCAATAAGTGCAATGTTAATGGCATCAACATCTTCACTCGAATGCAATGTTGTTCAAGAAATTCCACATGACATATGGTACTTAGATTCAGGATGCAACAACCACATGATTGGTAATTTAAACTTGTTTTCCAGTCTATACAATTCAGTTAAAACTGATGTTACACTTGGAAACAATATCCAAGTTACTGTCTTAGGAAAAGGCACTATTGATATTCTAACCAAACAGGGGGAGAGTAAGTATATCCCTGATGTCTAGCATGTCGAAGGTATAAAAAATAATTTTTTAAGCATTGGACAGTTGATACAAAAAGGCTATAGAGTCTATATGGAAGATGATCACTTTGTGATCAAAGACAAGAGTCCAAGCGACCAGCTAATAGAAAAAGTACCAATGACAAGAAACTATTTGTTTCCATTGAGGATAGTTCCCGAAATGAAAGGGAAGACAAACGCATGATCTGCATTCAAGGAAGAAAGTAAAGAAACAGTCGATCTCCTCGACAAGAAAGAAAATGGCAGTGCTAATTTGTAAGTTACATTTTAGACAGAAGTTCAGGATGAATCCTAGCTGTGGCATTTCAGATTTGGACATCTGAATTTTGGTGGGATGAAGCTACTGCACATAAATAATATGGTGAAAGGATTTCCATTGATCAACAGCCCAGAAAGGGTTTGTGAAGGATGCATTTTTGGAAAGTAACATAGAGAGACATTTCCAGTTAGAAAGTCTTATAGAGCATGCACACCACTTAAAATTGTGCACTCTGATATTTGTGGTCCAATGCAGACATCATCCATTAGTGGCTGCAAGTATTTTCTAACTTTTATTAATGACTACTCAAGAAAAACATGGGTATATTTTTTGAAACATAAATCTGATGCATTTATTTATTTTCAGTAGTTCAAGGCACTCGTGGAGAACCAGAGTGGACACTACATCAAGATCTTAACGACCGAAAGAGGAGGTGAATATGTTTCAAATGAATTTCTAAATTTTTGCAAGACCCATGGCATACATAAGAAATTCACTGCACGGTATACACCTCAGCAGGACGGTATTGCCGAAAGAAAGAACAGAACCATCATGGAGATGGCACGCAGCATGTTGGAAGCCAATCATTTGCCAAATGAATATCGGGGTGAGCAGTCGCAATTATCGCATACATTATGAACCGGTGTCCGACAAAGAGTGTGAAGAACAAAGTTCCCCAAGAAGCATGGATAGGTATGATTCATAGTGTTTCTCATTTAAAATTTTTCGGTTGTGTTGCATATGCTCATGTTCGAAATGAGCTGAGAAGGAAGCTAGACAAGAAGGGATATAAACGTATTTTTGTTTTCTATTCAAAAGACACAAAAGCATACAAGTTGTATGGTCTTGTTGCAAGGAAAGTGATAATCAGTCGAGATGTTCAATTTGTCAAGAATGAATCATGGGATGGAACCGTTGACATAAATGTCAAGATTGTGTCGAATGTTGACAATGATGACATCGAGGAGGAAGTGGTTCAAACACCACATGTAAGTCAACCGGTTGCAGCACCGTTGACTCCCATGACACCATGACATGGTTCAGCACAAGGACCATTGACACAAGTGGCAGCTCAAGCTACACCAAAACATACACCAAGAGGACAACAAACTCCATCAATCATTTAGTCAAGGTCAACATCGACATAACCGGTGAAGGAAAGAAGTCTGCCAGAGATATATGAAGTTGGTACAACAAATTAATTCTCTCTCTTTAAATTATTTTCTACTAAAATTTGAAGAATTTGTTGAAGAAGAAGTGTGGGCACAAGCCATGGATGAAGAAATAGAATGCATTTAGAAGAACCAGACATGGGAACTGGTTGATGTACCAAAAGAAAAAGATGAAATAGGTGTCAAATAGATTTATAAGACAAAGCAAGATGCTGAGGGGAATGTGCAGAATCACAAAGAAAGAGTGGTAGTAAGAGGGTTCACACAACAACCCAACATATACTTCAATGAAATGTTTGCACCTATCGCACGTATGGATATAGTCAGAACAATATTAGCCATAGTTGCACAAAACAAATGGCCTATTTATCAAATGGATGTGAAGTTGGCATTCTTAAATGGCTATCTAGAAGAGGAAGTATATCTAGAACACCCACAAGAGTATGAAGTTCCAGGTCAAGAACATAAAGTGTACAGGCTGAAAAAGGCACTCTATGGTTTGAAGCAAGCTCCTAGAGCTTGGTACAGTTGGATTGATTCCTATCTCACTGAAAATGGATTTCACAAAAGTGAAAGTGAGCTGAGATTGTACACCAAATTGAATGAGGAAGGTAATATGTTAATTGTCTTCCTGTATGTATATGATTTAATATTTACTAGTGATTTTGGTATAGAATATTTTAAAGTAGTCATGGAAAGTGAATTTGAAATGACTGATCTGGGGCTTATGAATTTTTTTTCTGGGAATTGAAGTTTAGTAGGATGAAAGTGGTATTTTTATATCACAGAAAAAGTATGCAAGTGAAGTTTCAAAAATATTTAACATGTCTAATTGCAATACAACCCCAACACTACTAATAACAGGTTTAAAATTGAGCAAGGATGATGAAGGATTCATTGTCGATCCTATGTTGTTCAAAAGACTTGTTGGAATCCTTATGTATTTGACAGCAACAAGACCAAATATTATGTATGGAGTAATTCTAATCTCAAGGCTCATGAGTCACCAAAAGACTCACATTGGCAAGTAGGTAAAATAATTCTGAGGTATGTAAGTGGCACAAAAGACCTTGGTATTATGTATCCAACCTCAGAAAATTTTAAACTCATTGGTTACACTGACAGTGACAATGGAGGAAGCATAGATGACAGGAAAAGCACATCTAGGTACACATTTCATTTTGGTACAGGTGTTGTTTCATGGGCTTCAAAGAAACAACCCATAGTAACTTTTTCTTCAACTGAAACAAAGTATGTTGTAGTGACAAATGCTACATGTCAAGTTGTTTGGATGAGGAGAGTGTTAAAAAAATTGTCACAGAACCATCAAGAACTGACAACCATATTCTATGACAACAATTCATCCATAGCATTATCAAAGAATCATGTGTTTCACAATAGAACCAAGCACATCGAAACAAGGTTTCATTTCATAAGAGATTTGGTGAACAACAAGGAAATTTGCTTGGAATTTTGCAGGTCTGAATATCAACTTGCAAAGATTTACAAAACCATTGGCAAAGGATACATTCCATTATCTGTGTAGTTACCTTGGAATGACAAGTTCTCCGCAGTGAACTCTATCATAAACAGAGCATGTCTAAGCTATGAAACATTTTGTAAATTTTGTTTTAAAAATCCCCATATGCTTATAGTTAAGGGGGAGTTTTGGAAATATTAATCACTCACAAATCCATACTTGACTCTCAGTCGACTCTGTTAGAGTCTATATCAGTCAATATCTTGTCAGTCAGTCTGACAAGAGGGAAGAGTCCACGTTTTGGCAATGCAAACTAGTCGAATTTATTTCTGAATCCATGTTGTTAGGTATATAGTTATTATAGTCTTTAATGGAGAGTTAGTCGATTCATGTAGAAGCAATTTTTAGGTTGCCAATAAATAGAAGAAGAAGATTGTAAATTAAGTTAGTCACTAGACACATTAGATAGTAGAGAAAAATCTGGGTGAGAAAGGAGAAAGAGAAGTTGAAGCTCAAGCTTCTGTGTATGTGATTCAGTCGAAGAGCCGAAGCTCTGTAAAAGGATCAGTCGGTAAGCCGACAAGTCTAGACAGAAAAGTTTGTAATACCATTGTTATTTCTGCATAGTTATATATATGAAATAGTTTATTGTTGAATGCATGTTTATTTGGCCACACATTATTTCCATATTTACTTGTGTAAATGTTGTTTACATTTACCAGTTAAGTGAAACATCAAAGAACCCATAAATTTCTCACCACGTGAAAGTTCAAGGTTTTACGGCACATTGGTCGACTCAAGTCTTCCTACATATTTGGGTATATGTTTTATAAATTCTTTGGAATTGTTAATGAGTGTGTTTTATTTCATCTTACTCACAGGTGAAAATAATTTGTAATTTCTTAAGTCTTTTAGACTAAGAAACATACTCTGTAAATTTCGACCAAAGTGAACCAACATGGTCGGTTGAGTAAGCCTACTTAGAGGTCGAAGAGGTTAGCCAAATTATAGGTTGAAGAGGTGAGCTGACTTGGAGGTCGAATAGGTCAGCTGACTTTGAAGTGACAAGTGGTTGAGGTAAAATCAATCGGTAGACCGGACAATTAAGTCGAACTAAATTAGTCGAGTCGAAAGACCGACCTAAGTTTATAAACTTGTCTAGTCGAGAGTTAGACAAGTTTCACTCGACAAGTAGAAAAAAAAAAGAGGTCGGCGTGAAAATATTTAATTTTTAATATTATATGAGTGGTAAATTCAAGTTTAGTCGGCTTGGTTTTGGCTAACAAAGTAGAGACAGGGTTAGGTTTCAAGTATCTTCCCTTTTAAACAATGGGAAAAGGTTTTATTTGTGATCACTACAAAATCTAATTTTGTCTTTATGGTAAGGGAGACTGATACAAGAGACTTTATGGTAATGTATGTCTCCAAATACTATATTTTTCCATCATCATCTATTTATTGAATAAATTACTACTTATTCTCAATTTATCAAACCTGAGCTCCTATCAATGGGACCTTCAAGTTAAGCATGCCTTTCCCTTTTTCTTGACTCATCTAACCTCAAAAAATAATAACCTAGTTTTCACTCTATCTACACTTTGTCACAAAAGAATACAAAATTTGATGGTGAATTCTACTCTTCAACTATTGCATAGTATTCTATTTATGATGGTAGGGACTTGCTACCTTTAGCAACTCTTCTTGTTTATTATCATTGTACTAAGAATGTAATTATTAATCATAGAAAATGTAATTATTTAACTGTGTCATCATTTCAAGTTTCAAATATTAGCATATTTACACATATCATGGTTCACGTGGTATGTTGTCAAATATTATATATATCATGATTACAATAGAAAATATTCTTAATATTATATAATTGCCTAGAAGAGGTGCATTCTACAACCTAGTAGGGGATATGTGTAACTCCTTTTGTGTTCATCCTAGATCTCACACATGTCCTTTATAAAAAATAATAAAATGTTATAAAAAATGACATGTCCACTCAATTTAGATTTAAAATATTTTTGACAACCACATATATAAAACTACAAATCAAAACCATAAACATTTTGTTCACATTTCCTGAACATTTCCACTCTAAAAAAGGGGTTTAGAGTTAGAGAGATTTGATCTATGCTGGTTTAATACTATTCAACTAAACCATTAATAAATTTCAATGTAAGAGAATTTATTATAGCACAATTAAGTTATTATTGAATAAATTTAATTGTTATATTGATGATGATGATGATGATTAACATCCATAGAGACCAACTTTGGTCTATCAGACCTTAAGAAGTATAATACTTGGTTTACCTTAAAATCATGTTCCCGTGCTCAAAAATATTTCCAAGCTCACTATAGTTTTGGCAAGTTATGAGGGTATAAAGGTTTGTATTGTAGCAAATTATATGAAACTCAGATCTAATGTGGGTGTAAGCAAGGAAATCTAATAGAAAGTGATTTTCATCCTCAACGCTCATAGAATCACACAATTGACAAACACTTTCCACCCATGGAGTTTTAGGAATATACCAGCACTAGGTTGTTTCACTATGGAGTTCATGAGAGTTCATTCTAATCTTGGCTATCTTAATTTTCTTCTATGAGATAGTTACTACCGAGAGGTACTTCTAATATTCCAAGTTAGGATTAATTACCTCCTTATAGTATCTTAATTTTTTCTTAACTTCTAAATTTTCCTCACACTAGAATTTCTCTTTAAACTGAGAAGTAATAATATTTTTAGCATTTTCAATGTTCTGCAAAATTTCGTTTTCATCAATGGCCCAATGGTTTAACCAATCCATGGTATCTATACACCAACACCGCTTGAAGTGTAGTTGGTTTTGACTTGAGCTTAAAGCAAGTTTAGGAAGTCTCTCGTTTCTCATGTTATTTATCTTATGCTTGTACATCAGGTACCTAGTCATAGCCATGCTCTCAATGGGGGGAAGACCCAATTCTATGAGGAGAATAGGATAAGGCACATTGCTTTTAATTTTGAGTTTAAAAGTTATAAACCTCTTATGTATTTTCATAATCTTCCTCCAAGATTCTCTATAATTGTTGCACCCCCATACTTCACAACCATACAAGATAATAGGGACAACAAGAGTTTCAAAGGGTAACTTTTTTTTATCCCACATAACTAGATTGGATGATTTACAATTATTTTCAAATACCAAAATAATATTTCCACCATCCATTAATCCTTTTCTCAATTCTATAGGTCCAATTAAGCTTATGATGAATACCAATTCCGAGATACTTGTAAGAAGTCACTTCCTCTAGTTTTCTATTATCATAAATATAAATTTCATAGGTGTATTTCTTAGATTTTATAATCATGATGTGTGTCTTTCCCGTGTTAATAGTCATACCCATGTTAGAGAAAAAATATTTAAGAATTCTTACTTGCGGATCAATATCAGAAGAACACCTTTCCATAAGAATAATATCATCAACATAAAGTAGGAGAATGATAACTATCCTAGATAAGATTGTACCTGCATAACTTGCTTCTTCTAAACACTTTTCTAGCTTATCAATGTAAATTCCAAAAAGGTTAGGGAAGAGGGAGAAACCTTGTTTAAATCCAATATTACAATTTATATCTATTTCCCACCCCTCATTATTCTTAAACTTGGCAATGGCCTTTTTGTATAACCTTATTGCGACAGTTCTCAAATCAAAAGGAATATTAAGCTCCTCTAGCCTATTCCAAAGGTTATTTTTAGGAACTTTACCAAAATATTTTCTAAAATACACAAAGCAACAAAATAGGTTATACTTATTACGACATTCCTTTGCAATGATCCTAAGTGTAACGAGGTGGTTTGTGGTTTAATGCTTCCTTCTAAAACCAGCTTGGCCTTTAGCCCACTTACCTTACATTTCTATCCATTCATTGATATTCTTTTCTAAGATAATACCATATAACTTAGCTAAGAGAGGAGTAATCATAATAGTCTGATAATTAGAGGGGTCATTTTTATCACCACTTTTAAAAGCGGGAATAATGAGGCTTTGAGTCCAAGGTGTAGGAAACCCTTGCTTGACCGCTCGATTAAAGAGTTTGTGGATGTGTGGGATGACGACAAGTCCTCCAATTTTTAAGATTTCTACTTGGTATCCTTCAATGTCTTTGGATTTTCCATTTTCTAAGCGCTTAACCCCGAAATCTATGTCTTTTAACGAGAAAACTTCTCTTGTTGTAAGAAGAGTTTGAATATCATCTATGATATCCAGGGATTCATAAAGCTTTTAAAGCAAATTTATTGTCTTCTTATGTTTTGCGAGTTATAATTTGCCTCCAGAATTTCTTAGGAGCCACCTTGGAGAGGTGTAGGATAATTTCCCACCTTTTACTTAGATTATCCTTTTTTGTTTTTTTAATTAAGGCTTTGTAGTGATTTATCTTGTCAATTTTTATCGAAACTGTAGTAGCTTGCTTTATTTCATTTCTTGCATCTTTACTCTCTCGATCATACCAAGGGTTGGTTCTACTATTGCTAGTTTTAGTCAAGACTTCAATAGAGAACTTGTTAATGGACAATGAGAGGGTTGTAGAAAAATTATGGCAGATATAATTTTCTATATTCTCCATACTAGATAAAGGAAACAATTTATTTTTTAGATCATGGAGAAAAATGTTAGCTTTATTTTTATCGAAGATCGGGTGCTTTTGGCAATGATAGTTTTCCTCCTTGGGATCACTATGCATGGCAATATTGAGAGTTATAATTAAAAGCATATGATTAGAGTTGGGCTCATGGTAATTGAATATGTTGAAATCTATTAATTTGTTGTATATAGGGATATCAAATATAACATATTCTACCACATTACTTCCAAGCCCATGAATACAAGTCATATGGCTAAAGTTTGGCCATTTTGTGAGACCGTTGCAAATGATAATATCTTAAGCACTACAAAATTTGACCAGTTTAGACTGAAATAAAATTTCACCTACATCTTCAGAACTTCTTTTGTACATGTTAGATAGCTCAAGGTCTTCATCTAAAGAAAGATGATTAGTGTTGGAATAGTTGCTTAAAAGTAGCTTGGTTACTGAAGTGTGAGCATTGAAGTCACCCATCAAAATGATATTCCCTTCCTTCCTTAAACTAGAAATATCATGTTCTAAACCATTATAAGGTCATTTTTTTATTTATCTAAATTGGTTTTTTTTATAAAAGTTGGAATTAATAGGGGGGAAATAACATACAGTAATTTAGGTTTTTTCATCATTAATGTGTGTGATCTCTCTCAAAATAAATTAGTTGTAAAGATATTTTTTATAAATCCTCACGCTATCATTATATTAATTTATAGTATAATTTAATACTATTTAATTAAACTATTAATAATTTAGTATAGATCAATTAGATGATTATTGTTCGATTATTATTGAATAAATTTAATTATTATATTATAAAATTTATAATATAATTTAATATAATTTAATTAAATTATTAATAATTTTGAACATAAAATAACTTAATAAATCATTAATAAGTTTGAATATAAAATAATTTAATATGGCTCAATTAAATTATTATTAAATAAATTTTAATTATTATATTATAAAATTTGAAAATATTTGAGAGGGAAAAAAAATGCACAAGACCAAAGCAGCCCTTGTAATAGCTTATAGCTTGAGGCAATTTAAAAATAACAATATAGACCAACTAATTAAAATAATTATGTAAACATTTATGTATTTGCATTCATTAGTTTGTATTTAAATAAACTAGAATAATATTCTTTGGATTAGAACAATTTAGATAAACTAATCAAAATAATTATGTAAACATTGATTTGTTTACATTCATTAATTTTTATTTAAATAAACTAGAATAATACTCCTTAGATTGGATCTACTTAACTATTTTTATTTCTAATTTATAATAACTTATAGTTTGAATAAGCATATCACTTACTGTTTATATATATATATATATATATATATATATATATATATATATATATATATATAACATTTTATATATTTATATTTATTTATATATATATTATTGTAAAATATTATAGTATTTTAATATATACATAACTAAATAGGCATATAATATTTCATCTAATGTTTTTCTAAAGAATCTTGGAAGAAGATTGAGCAAATCCAAAAGCGTTTTATAATGTATAACCTCAAAATTAAAAGAAATACACCCTACCCTATTCTCCTTATAGAAGTGGGTCCTTCCCTTATCAAAAGTCTTGCTATGACTAGGCTCCTGTTATACAAGCACATAATCAATAACATGGGAGACCATAGACTTCCTAAGGTAGCTTTAAATTCCATCCAAAATCACCTAAGGCTCAAGCGAGGTTGGTATAAAGATACCAGGGCCTCGTTAAACCATTGGGAGATCGACAAAACTGTTGCATTGCAAAATATTAATAACATTAAAAATATTGTTACTTCTAAGTTTAAAGAGAAAATGTGGTGTGAGAAAGATTTAGAGGCTAAAATAAAATTAAGATATTATAAAGAGGTCATCAACCCTACTCTAGAAGATCAAAGTGTCTCTCTGTTTTAACTAGTTCAAAGAAGAAAATTAATATAAGCAAGATAAGAACGAACTCTCATGAGTTCCATAGTGAAATAGGTCATTGGGCAGTTCCTAAAACACCATGGGTGGAAAGGATGTGCCATCTCTGTGAGAATATGAGCATTGAGGATGAAAATCACTTCCTCTTAGAGTGCCCTACATACACTTACATTAGATCTCAGTTTCATAATCTTTGTTGCAATATCGACCTTCTTAGCCTTTTAACTTGTCAAAATTATAGTGAGCTCGGGACGCTTCTGTCCAAGTTCTTTGAGCATAGAAATACAATTTTAAAACAAACTAAATAATTCGTTTCTTTAGGTTCGATAGACCAAAATTTGGTCTTAGGGGACATTAACCACCACCACCACCACACACACACACACACACACACATAATTGTAAGTTTTTAAAATAATTATAAAAGAGTTATACATTTTTAAGGATAATATAAATTTGTTTTGGATAAGAGTATAATATAATAATAAACAAAAGTATAAAACTATTTGAACTTTTTTATTTTATTTTATAATTTAACTATTCATAAACTAAGTGACAAATACTAACTACCTGTAACACACCTAGAAATGAAAAATAAATATTTTTATTTATTTGAGAAAACATTATGTTAAAATTATTGTAAATTTTGTATGATCAAGTTGGTCAAGGATGACTGTAATTGAATAATTATTTATTTTAATCATTAAGCATAAGAGACACCTATCCAATGGAGTCTATTGAAAGAGTTTTCACTGAACCACTAGGGGGGAATGAGCAGTTCTAGAAGGCTGATTGACAAGCGCCAGCACTAGAATTTCACTTTCTAGTTGTTGCAAGAAGCAAAATTCCTAAAATTGTGGTCATGTTCCCTCAAAGGGGGTACTGAGTAGGTGGCTCATTTAATTTCAATACTGACCCAAAGACCCACACAATATTATAAATACTATTGAATTGAGTAGGATACTCACTACATTATATTCCAAGGGAATGAACCTTGTGACTGCTGCAAACTAAAAATTCAGACACATAAGGAATTCGATGAGGGGATAACTAAAATGGAACTGTTGATTTACGTATGCTATTGAGTGCTAAATTTTTCAGAAAGTTCTATGTGTACTATTACACAGTCTTTTGTTCTAGTGGTCCAGTGAACATGCTTAGGGATCCTAAGTAAGTAATCTTGGCTGCTTTAGGAGACAGTTGGGTGGAAAGGTCTCCTTTGGGTGTTTGTCCCCCTTCTACAAATTATCCAGGTTCTAAACTATTTGTTGTTTATCTGAGATTTTATTTTATATCTGTATTTTGTTTATGCAGAATGTGTAATGTGTACTGATTTTTAATGGTAACTGTTTTATATGGTATCTGTATGAAAAGGAAAAGCTGTAGTTATTTCCTCATGATATTATAAATAGTTTTTTTCTGATGTATATTACTCTAATAGCTATAAAATCCATCATTATAGTTGTATATTATAATGATCAGTGATATATGGATAAGGCATTTCTCCTTCAGTTAGTATTAGTTATATTACATTTATTTTAATTTGATTTACTAAGTTCCAAACTAGAGTTCGAATCTCCCTCTTATCACTTAGTGTACCGAAGATTTACATAGACATGCATTATATAATTATATTTTTTTATTAGTAATTACCAAAACTAGGTTTTTTACAAAGAAAATCAACGATGAATTTTAAATCAAAACCAAACTAATCTGTTAAAACCATATCATTCAACCTTTGTTATAGTATATTACAAAATAAAATCTAGCCAACAATATTAAAACCTTTAGTTAAACTAGGTTTTTTAATACTTATTTTTAATAACTAAACTTAACAAAGTTAATATTATTTGGAAGTACTCTGTAGGTCACGATGTTGAAACTTTTCAAAACCTTTACAACCAAAACAAAACCAAATCTAAATTGATATACAGGTAAAGGCCGAAATCAAAAATTTAAAACAAATCAATATACTTATATGCTAAAAACCTTACGGCTCCATCCGTATCACAAATATCTTATATAAATCGAAATATCAACTTTATGACATAGCTAAACAATATTCTGTCCTCACGGCCCAAACGATTCTCAAATTTAAGGTTCAATAGATTAAGTTTCCATATCGACACCTGTCGAATCCTTTTGACTAAAACAAGAAAATAAAATACTTTATTCTAATGAATTTTCCAACTCATAATTTCATCCAAAACCGAGTTCGAATCCCATAGGAGTAGTTATACCCTTAAACAGTAAAAACAATTTATAAATTAGAACTCGTAAATCCATTTGCTGCTAAAACCATTGCCTTATAGCACATTGGGAAATCTTTTCCATATTTCATTAACAGAGCATTTCTCTAAAATAAAAATAGCTAAAATGAAAACAGAGCAATGACCTCTCAGCCTTAACAATTTATTTATTTATCTACTGCAAAATTTGTGAAGAGCCTCATGGCCTTAATAGAGATTGAGAATAATAAACTATAGAGTCTTAACCATGGAAACATCCATACTAGCAATACAAGAGAGTGAATCGACTGTAAAAAGAACATGTTATCAAGCCCTTATGCGAGTATACTTTATTTTAAACAAAAACTCTACAAGTATGGAGTGATAGATTAAAGGACTGAGAAAACACCCCACAAGTTCTCTAAAACACAACAAGCTAATTGAATACATTACAGTATCAGTCGAGGAGGATTTCTCCTTTTAAAACCCACTTTTAAATACCAAATGAAAAACCAAGGAAGTTACCATGGATATAATGACATGAAAATCACATGAGTAGTCTGGGAAGCCTCAGAGCCACGGGGAAATGAGGGATGGATCTTACAAGAACCAAAACACCATTAAGTGCAGAAACTATTAAAACCTAGCACAGTATTCCAAAGCCAAAATTATTACACATTAAACCCATTGAGGTCAAACTTTGAAGCTAGATTATATTTCGTCATAGAAAAGAACAATAAATTAACCAAAGGAAGAAACTTGCCTTGCAATAGAGTGAGAAAGTAGTAAAAGTTTCATTGCCGCCTTTGTGGAATACGCTAACAGAGAAAAGAACTCAGCCACCAAGTTTTGTAGATCGAAAATGAAAGGGTATCCCATGAGCCAACTTCTTAATTGCAAAGGCGTTACAAGGATTACAGGTTAGAGGTTGAAGCCATTAGCCTGGAGGCCGAAGGCAAAGACCAAAGGATGCACCCTCCTTACCTCTGTTTCACCATGGTTTTCAAAAAAGAAATGCAGCATCCGATCAACGACAAAAATATAGGAGCAATAAAACCCTTAGGGTTTTGCGTTATGAATATTGTTCGCTAGCTGGTGCATTCAAAGCCTTCACATGACCTATGTATTGTAGCATTTAGTCCACATTTAAAAACATCAAATCAATTTATCTTTTTAAATTTGGCTATTTTTGTTGCAATATTTTATATTCATTAGAGGAAATTTCAACTCAAAATGGGCCTCCTAAGAAAAAAAAAAAATAATAGTTAAAATAATAAAATAATATTTATTAATTTTGGAGGAAGAAGAGAAAAAAACTATTTTTTGTTCGTGTTTTTGACATATCTCCCTATGTTTTTACTCAAATTTTGATTGGGAGAGCTCGTTGGATGCGGAATTAAATTCCACATCCAACGAGTACCCACTCAGCATACTTTTGATGGACCCCACTACCCCAAAAACAAAAAAATACCTAAAAAACATGATGAAAAAAGTAGTTTTTTTTAATGATACCTATCCCAAAATTTATATTAAAAAATTGTTTAAGACCTATACGATATTTCAAATTTAAAGAAATTTCACTGGCTAACACATAATGACATGGAATTTGAATTAAGGTTAAAAGGCCCATTTAGAGTTGAAATTTCCTCTAATTTTCTTTTGTTAATGCCTTATCTTAGTATGTGTGGTATATCCTAGCTTAGGACCTTACCTTTTTAGCTCGGAGGCCCTAAGCCTTGTCTCATTCACTTGCAAGAAGTTTCATAAGAGTGATTTAGCTATTGAGATAAGTAAGACCTGTATCTCTTTTCCCTTAGTATCTAAGTAGGGAAAAATAAACATCCAACGAAGAATATAAACGGCTAGCACAACGACTTTAAACCGACAGAAATAAAAGGGACAGTCTTTCATAGAAATAAATTAGTGTCGCCATAGTTTTCATTCTCAACATAAAATCATCATAAAGATACATTTGTGTCAAAGATAAGGGACTACAAACTTCCTTGTAAAGATATTCTGATTCGCATCATCCCTTGGTTGTAGTGAAACATAAGTCACATCTTATGGTTGTCGTAACTGTGTCTTTAATGTGAAACGTAACTTAAAGCAAATGTCAGGGCTCATTTATCCTTTAATTTTGTAGATAGTTCATTTATTATTATTATTATTTTTTATGAAATTTGGAGATGTTACATGTGGTATCAGAGCCAAGTTCCAAACACTAGGCTTAATTGGATCACTCACATGCAAATAGTAAACGCGATTACTAATCATATTTTAAAACTATTTATGTACATAAATTTAAAATTGTATTTTGCAGGAAATGGAAGGAGTTGAAGTATCTGTTGAAAATGGATCCCATCACAATAATCCAGACAACATTTATGTGGAATTAAATAATCAGCCCTCATATTTACTTCAAACAATGAAATAATTAAAGGATGAACTACACACTGTAAAAATAGATAATGAAAGGATTCTGTAACTAAATCAGATTGTATTAGACAAAATACACAACAGAGGTAAAGATAAAATAAATGCATATGAAAATGATTATGAAAAAGTATCATATAAACACAAGAGTAAGAAATAAAAAATTTCTGATAGTGAATCTTCTTCAGGAGTTAACGGAAGGTGGCATAGAGGAAGGTATAAATACACAAGTGAAAGTAGTGAAAGTGACCATAGACCTAGAAAAAGGAAGTAGAAAACTTACGAAGAAATCTAGGGAGAATTTAAAAAGATAAAAATTCCCATGTTTAATGAGGAAGTGGAAAAGAGGTAAAAAGTCGAGGCTTGTTTATCGGGGATGAAAAAATACCTTCATATTTAAAACTACTCCGATAGACTGAAATCCCAGATGGCTATCTACAACCTAACCAAAAAAGATGACATCTAGTGGAAGGACATAAAAAGAGTCAAAAACCTTAAGGAAAAGTATTTAACCGAGAGATTCTTTAAAAACTACTTGAAAATGAAATTTTTATCTGAACAGTATTATGAAGAAAGAGCTAAAGCGTTTTATGAACTGAAACTAGGTTCAATGTCAATAAAAAAGTTAAGTAGAAAATTTATAAGTTTACTAAGATATGTACCATATATAATTGATGAAAAGCCTAAAATACAAATGTTTTTAAGTTTTCTTCCCACTAGCTTCAAGGACAGAATTGAATTTGATAATCCAAAGACCCTTGAAGAGGCAATGAGAAAAGCCTACTTCAGTTACGAACAAAATAAGAAGAGAGAAAAAATTCCTAAATGGAAGAATAAGAGAACAAGTAACTTTGACCAGAAAAGAAAAGGCTTTAAGCATAATAAAAGTTCAGGAATTAATTCTTGGAATTTATCTAAGAATCATTATTAAGGAACATATTTTAAAAGTAAAACACATCAAAATATTTCAGCACCAAAAAGCAGAGATATGCCTAATAATTATGTTAAAAATAATAAACATAAGGAACTTGTAACTTCGCTGGGAATGTCAAGGACCGCATTATTCCAAGTATTGTCCGAATAGAAAGGGGAACTTCAACAATGTGAATACCATTCAAGAAGAGGAAACAATTGGAGATGTAGCAAATGAAATGTCCAAAATAAATGTAGCCTTGGAAAATCGACAGGATGGTCATCAAACCTCCATGGTGGAAATACAAGGTATCATACAAAACCATAATGTTTCCATTCTGATTGACCCGTGTGCTAGTTTAAGCTATGTGTCACCTAGCATAGTGGAAAAATGCAATTTATATTTGAAAAAGTTTGACAAGTCTTGGCTGGTCTAGTGCGGATACAAGGACTAAAAGGAAGCTAGTTAATTTTGTTGAAAACTGTGACTTGTTTATGAGTAAGTCCAAAACTCAAGTAAAGTTAAATGTATTACCGTTAGGATATTATGATGCTTTAATAGGTATGGATTGGCTAGAATTACATCAAGTAGTTTTAAACTATTTTGAGAGAATATTTACTTGTTTAAATGATAAAGAAGAAATGATTATAGTTAAAGGAATACCTAGGAAAGAAATTTTCTATTAGACAAATCTCAGCCTTACAAATGAAAAAGGTTGTAAAGTCTTTGTTGTACATATAATAAATAACAAACATATGGATAAAGAAGATAAGCTAAAATTTGATGATATTTCAATATTACAAGATTTCTCAGATGTTTTCCCAGAATAAATTCCAATATTACCTCCAGAGAGAGATCTGGATTTTACAATTGAACTAGTACCAGGAGCTGTACCTAATTCAAAAGCTCCTTATTGAATGAACATCTTAGAACTTAATGAATTAAAATTACAATTACAAGAACTAAGAGACAAAAATTATGTAATACCAAGTGTATCTCCTTGGGGAGCACCTATCTTATTCATTAAAAAGAAAGACGATACATTACGTCTATGTATAGACCACCGTCAACTGAAAAAAATGACAATTAAAAATAGATATCCTCTACCCCACATAGATGATCTGTTTGATTAGATACACAGAGAGACGATAGTTTCAAAATAGACTTGATATCGGGATATCATCAAGTTGGAATTAAATATGAAGATATTTTTAAAAATGCTTTCAGAACCTGATATGGACACTATGAGTTTGTGGTTATTCCCTTTGAGATAACAAACACTCCAACAACTTTTATGTGTTTAATGAACAATTTCCTAAGAAAATACTTAGATAAATTTGTAGTCATATTCATAGATGACATATTAATTTATTCGAAAATGAAAGAAGAACATGATGAACACTTGCATATAATACTACAGGTTCTAAGAGAATATAAACCGTATGCTAAATTTAGTAAATACGAATTCTATAAAGATAAGATACAATATCTAGGGCACTTGATATCCGAGGAAGCAATATTAGTAGACCCAGATAAAATAGAAGCACTAATTGATTGGCCTATTCCCAAAGATGTAACATATGTACAATCATTCATGGGAATTACTGGTTATTACCAGAAATTCATCGAAGAACTCTCGAAGATCACGAATCCCATGACATCTTTGCAGAAAAAAGGATGAAAAGTGTGAAGAAATATTTAATAAATTAAAACAATGGTTAACTACTGCACCTATATTAAAAATAGTAGATCTAGACAAGGATTTCATTGTATGCACTGATGCATGCAATGAAGGTTTGGGTGGAGTATTCACATAAGAAGGTCACGTAATTTCTTATGAATCAAGGAAGTTAAGAAAACATGAAACAAATTATGCAACTTCTGACTTAGAGCCAGCTGCCATAATTCATGCTCTAAAAATGTGGCACCATCATCTAATTGGTAAAAGATTCTTGTTAATGTATGATAACATAAGCTTGAATTATTTGTTCAATCAACAAAATATGAACGCAAGGAAAGCTAGATGGTTAGCTTTCCTTAGTGAATATGATTTTGAAATCAAACACATCAAAGGAAAGGAAAATAAAGTGGTTGATGCCTTAAGAAAAATTGCAATAACAAATTTTATAGCTTCCATTAGTGGTTATAAAACAGAATTAGATGATAAGTTGGAAGAAGGCATAAAATTGGACAAGGAACACCAAAATCTATGAGAAAAAGTAACTCAGAATGAATCTAAAAATTTAAAAACAGATTACAGTTTAAATGAAAAAGGATTAATGTTGTATAAAAACAGACTTTATGTGCCTAACATACGAGAAAATAAATTGTTGGTTTTAAATGAAGTACATAAAAGTCCTTATTCTGGACATCCAGGGTATCAAAAGATGATAAGAATGTTGAGAAAAGTGTAATTTTTCCTTAATATGAAGAACGGAGTTATTAAATATATAGCTAGGTGTATAGAATGTCAATAAGTTAAAGCTTACCATCAACACCCAGCAGGTCTTTTACAACCATTACCAATTCCAAATTGGAAATGGGAAGTCATCAGTCTTTATTTTATAACTAGTTTTCCTAAAAACCAGAAACAAAATGATTCAATAATGGTAGTAGTGGAAAAACTAAGCAAGGAGGCACACTTTATACCTGTTAAAACAACTCATAAAGATGCTAACATTGCTGACATCTTTATGAAATTTTTTTTTCGGTTGCACGGAATTCCAAAGGTAATAATTTTTGACAGAGATCCTAAGTTTACTGGTAATTTTTGAAAGTCATGATTTAAAGGACGAGATACTAAATTGAATTTTAGTAATTCTTTTGACCTGCAAATAGATGGACAAAGAAAAAGAGTCAATCAAGTACTAGAAGACATGTTACGAATGTATGTTAGAGAATATCCCAAGAAATGGGAAGATTATTTGCACTTAGTTGATTATGCGTATAATAATCATTATCAAGCTTTAGCTAAACTTAGTCCTTTTTGAAATATTATGTGGTAGGAAATGTAACACTCCCATTACATGGAGTAATCTAGTTGATAGATTGATGTTAGGACTCGACTTGTTAAAAGAACTGGAACTAACAGTGAAATAGGTACAAAGCAATTTGAAAACTACTTAGGAAAAACAAAAGAGTCATGTAGACCTTAAAAGAACTCAGAAATAATTCCAAGTAGGTGAACATATATTTGTTAAGATAAAACCCTGAAAGAGATCCTTAAATTTGGGGATTTGTGTTAAATTAGCACCCAAGTATTGTGGACCATTCGAAATATTGGCAAGAGTTGGCCCAGTGGCATATCAGTTAGCTTTACCACCTAATCTTAGAATACATAATGTCTTTCATATTTCCATATTGAAAAGGTATGTGCATGATGCTACTCATGTGATCAAATGGAATGCTATTCAGGTAGAACCCGAAGGACATTTTCAGGTGGAACTACACTATATTCTCGACAAGAGGGAATTTTTTCTTTGGAATTGCACCATTGGACAAGTAGAGGTGCAATGGAAACACCTCAGTCCAAATGAAGCAACCTGGGAATTGGAGAGTCATATGTGGGAGGCATATCCACTCTGTTATAGGAAGACTCAGAATAAACTTAAAAAACATTGAGTCGATGTTGAACTTAAGGGGGGGTGTTTGTAACACACCTAGAAATGAAAAATACATATTTTTATTTATTTGAGAAAACATTATGTTAAAATTATTGTAAAACTTTTATGACCAAGTTGGTCAAGGATGATTGTAATTGAATATTTCTTTATTTTAATAGTTAAATAGAAAAGAAACCTATCCAAAGGAGACTGTTAAAAGAGTGTTCACTGACCCACGAGGGGGAATGAGCAGCTATAGAAGGTTGATTGACAAGTGGCAGCACTAGCATTCAAAACAAAAATTGAGCCCAAAATTCAATGGCTACCATGTCTGAAACTCAATAATGCCTGTCGGTTATTCGACATATGCATTTTTTTTGTCGTTGGTGGCATAACGCTGGATATTCACCTTCATGCAATACTAGTCAAAGATCCCACTACACCATCGTTGAATGTCAGCTAGTTCTGCTGCAAAAAATTATGATTATGCCATCAAAATTTTGACACCTGAGCGTCGAACATCCTACTTTATACTGTCGGAAAGCTGACGATGCCTTGTCAAATGCCACTCAAAAATGTTAGAAAAAAATTTCATATACCATCTAATTTTAGACAAAGAGACGTCGAATTTTTGACACATGGCTATAGGTTTTGTGATGGATATGGCGTCAGATGTTCGACCCAAGGTCGTAGGTTTTGCGATGGCTATGTTCACTTTCCAGTATCAGACATCCGACAGGATCGAATGTCGGAGCTATGGAAGTCTCATTGGATGTCATTGGGAGGATGTTGAAGATGCGATGGGGCTGCATCAACCAACTGATGATTGATAGTGTCGAATCTTCAGAAACCTCATCGGACATCCTTGAAATGTCATCGAAAATGCGACGGGCAATTGTGTTGTTATCTCCCAAAATAAAATAGATTTATTTTTGATAGTATGAAGAATTTAAATGATGCAATGAAGTATATGAATATCACTAACAGTTTTGAAGACCTCTATTTTTTATGCAAATTTCACAAAGTTGTGACTTCGTTGGCTTGGGTGAGGATCAGAACATCTCATTAGCCACCGAAAGATGGAAGATAAATAACAGGTGGAAGACCCCTTCGATAGTCAAGCGTATTGCTAAACTTTTCACTACCATCAGAGCATTTTCTAACAGCAATTGGAGGTTTTAAAGGCTACAGATCGACGAGCTAGTTCCCAAAGGTGCCGCAACTGCAGAGAAAATAATGATTAAAGGCTCTGATGGTGAGAGGTTTTGAGCACCGATGAAATCAGTTTAGGACTTCAAAACTTTAAAATCATTGGTGGGATAGTCCACTATAGTGCCAAAATGGAGGAATACTTACATACTACAGCTTCCACGAGAAGAGGAAATCGTCGGCATCGGAGGTGCTAAAGACTAACCTACGGCAAAATAGTCCACTGAGTAGCTGCAACGACAAAAGAAAAATAAAATATGGGGTCCGCGAGCAGATGAAACTTAGGCTTCGAAACTCGGAATCACTAGTTGCCAGAAAGATAATGAAATGGGGAGCCACAATGGCGGAAGAAAATAGACTAAGGTTTTCGATCGATGACAAGAATCATTCCGATAGTGCAACAATAGAATACCATCGGCGATCAGAAGACATACAAACTAACCATCGACAAGTTATTCTACTAAAGAGACGCAAGGACAAAAAAAAAGACAAACTGAGGCCTCCGCGATCAGATGAAAATTTTGGTGATTGGAGGAACTGAAGACTACGTAGCGACAGCGTCCAGGAAAAAGGTTTCGATATATGAACTATCACAGCTCCCAATCATCGATGAGCTAAAGGTGGAGAGCAGTAGCATAGAGACGTAGAGTGCCGATGAGCTAAAAGAAAAATCCCTCTATCGACGACGGTGGAGGTAAGGCTATAAACTACGGAAATGTTGGGACTTGGAGCACTGAAACTGTGACCACGTTCAGATAAAGGTCTCTGATATATTTTATTACCACTCTTGATCATTGATGAAGAAGCCATCGTGATGCTGGTGATCTAAGGAGCTGACACTATGGCAAGGATGAGACTTGGGGTGTCGATGGAACAGAAGAAAAATATTTCGACCAGCGACTGCAGCGGTAAACAGTGGAAACATCAAGAATTGGGGCGTCGAAACTACAGAAATGATGAGACTTGGGGCACCGATGAAACAAAAGACAGAGCTTCTGATCGGCAACTGCGGCAACAAAGTTAAAAGGTTTCAGGTGGATTGGACAAGACTGGGCACTTCATTTAAACATTGATACACTGACTGTTGATGGAAATTTCACAGTGAACTAGCAGTGGGAATGATTAGTGACCACTTCAATCATTAAAATATTGTTCAGTGAACTAGATCTTCATAGTAAATAAACAAATAGTTAGCAAGGGTTTGAAGCCCTAATGAGGAAAAACTATCACTTTCAATTATTTTTTGTGTAAACAGATCTGATTTTCAGGATTTGTAAATTTTGTAAAAGGCCATAAAGCCCATGATTATTTTATGAATAAAGGTTTGACTTCGGGGATTTATGAGCATGTTCCATTATCAAGCATCTCGTTTGGTTTACTCTAAGTATAAGCTCTTTTGTTGTGATTTGTTCAACCATCTCCTTCTTTACTGTGTTTATTGCCTAAATGTGCATATAGGTAATTTTCAAATTTATTAAAGGGATGATAGTTGTCATCATATTGGTTATTTAGTGATATTTGATTTATAAACACCATCCTCAGCAGGATTTAGCCATTTATATGCATGTGTTATGTGTGTAAGTCTGCCAGCCTGGTGAGTTGTCCATCCCTGCACCTTTTGGTCAAACTACTGAACAAGTTGTAACTAAAAGCCTTGTGATTGAGTGAGCTTCATGCATGTCTTGAGAGTGAGAGGTTATATATGTTATTCGGCTTGATCCAATTGAAAAAAACCCTAAAAATAGTTTAAGTTACTAGGAATCCTTGAGCTACAACCTAGAGGAGTTTCCTGGAGTGATAACATGTGTAATGAACAATTTTTTTTTTTTTGAAAGGTTGCCATTCACCAATTAGTTTACCCTTTGATTTCAAATGTTTTTTGCTAATAAGTTCATGACTGCATAACTAAAATCACCCAATGCAATCAATGTGCTTAGGCTTTAAAAATTAACATAATAACTTTTGTTTGTGACAATAGACATGGAAATCAATTACCAATTACATTTCCAAAATTACATTATAAATAATAATATTGGAACATATTTATGTATGAATTTGTATGCAACTCAACCTAGTTTGGAGGAAGGATGTTCAATCCCTAATATGGATGAAAACTTGAATCCTTCACAAATAAATTTTTTTAGAATAATCAACCCATAGTTAGCTACCTTAGACATTAAATTAATCATTTTTGTCTTATTTGCCTAGTTTCATAATTCCACCTTATGCAAGTTGTCATCTACCTATCCATAGTGGTCAAACTTGCCTATTTTGACTCATGGAGCACTTGGGAAACCTCAAAGAATCAAATCTGCTTTATTCCTAGCCTCCTAGGTGCCCTTCTACTTTTTCTGCTTTATTGCCTGCTTTTTCAGTGCTTTAAGGCAATTGGGAAAGTTTGACTAGGTGAGGTTAACTAGTTTTTTGTCCTCCACATCCTCCACTCTTTTCTCCTATGATAAGCATGTATGAGTTGTCCTTCCATCACCTTTTAGCTTGCCTAATTTCTTTTTCCAATTCGTGAGCTCCTTAGCTGATTTGGAAACTACTTTATGCACCTATGGGGGAATTGCTTAATTTTAGTAAGCCTGCTTTTGACTAGATTCGAATTTCCTCCTCATGCATTCAAATCCCTTATGTAATTATTTAATGTAGCAGCCTATGTTATTACAGGGTTGGCTATTGTACACTGAGTTAATACAGTTTAGTTTTTAGCTCCATATTCAGTCTCTTTTGTGAGTGATTTTGCATGTACAATTGATAATTGTTGTGTGTGTTTTTAATCTATCACTGGGTTCAATTTCTACATGGTATCAGAGCCATTGTAGATTGATTTCTCTCCTTCAAATTTGTTTTGCATGTTCGACATCAGTGACTGGGAGCCTTCTACTGACAGCCAGGACAATTTCTGAGCTATGGATCAATCTCAGAAGATCATCTTGACTCCCTTAAATTTATTTGAATGGAAAGCAGAGATGGAGATACTGCTGAGAGCAAAAGGCCTCTACAGGGTGACTATGGCAACAGAAGCAGAGCCCAATGCAGCTGCAGAGAAGATAAAATGGCACAACAGGAGGGATGAGGCCTATGGTCTCTTGTGTCTGAGTATTTCCAGAGACCTCCTTTTCCATCTTGATGGATTGACATCACCGAATGAAGTATGGGAGAATATTATTGATCTTTTTGGAAAGACAGATGAGATGAGGGGACATCAAATCGAAAATGAACTGATCTCCCTGAGTCCAAATAGCTTTGAATCCCTGCAACTCTATTTCTCCAAGTTCAAAGCACTTGTTTTATAGCTAAAACAATGTGGGATTGAAAAGAAGGATGATCAGTTGGTCTTGGCCATACTTTTGAAGCTTGGCCTTGACTATTTAGTGTTTGTTTCAACCTTCTATGCCACAAAGTTGATAGCTTGAACCTAGAAGATGCCTAGCCTTGCAGATTTCATGGAATCTCTCACCCAAGAACAAGACAAACTGGTGATGATGGGCACCATCAAACCATCCAAAGACCAAGCTCTGGTTGCTGGAGATTCGAGGGTGGATTCAAAAAGCAAAAATAAATCTAAAAAACCACCTGAGCAAAAGAGCGACAAGAACAAGTCTCCGGAGGAGCCACAAGGTTCTAAGAAGAACTACCAGAAGAAGATGAATAAAGGAGAAATGAGCAAGCGCGCATACTGCAATAAGGGAAATCATACTAAGATCTCATTCATGAAGAAGCAAATAGACATGTTGACCCAACTCCTGGAGAAGAATGACATCTCCCTTCCAGACAGCTCAAAGAAGAGAGAAGGAGGATCAAGTTCAGAAGACAGAGAGAGAGTTCATGCATTGGTTGCTGGCACATCAAGCTCACCTAGTTTCATCATTGATTCTGGAGCTTCAAGAAATATGGGTTCGACCAAGGAGGCATTCTCCTGACTTGACATGTCGAAAGGTCCACCAATAGTACTGGGAGATGATTCTCTCACTGAAAGTTTGGGCAAAGGGAGGATTGATCTTGATCATGGTCAGTTCAGCAATGTGTTGTATGTTCTTGGTCTTGCCTCCAACCTCTTATCAGTGTATCATATGACCCACACTGGGTCTCCAAATAAGTTCATATTCTCCCCTGATGAAGTTGAGATCACAGAGATCTCAAGTGGTAAAGTCATTGCAAAAGGAGTTGCAAATCATACTTCGAAGGTATACATGTTCTCACACTTCCTGCCCTACTCAAACCCCTCTGCTCTTCTTATTCATGCTAATGAGGCAAGCAAGCCTTGGCATGAAAGATTTGGCCACCTAAATTACAAGTATCATTCTGATCTTAGTGAAAAAGAGATGGTAATAGGGTTACCAAAGATAAAATTTTCCAAAGGAGTTTGCCAAGGTTGTATCCTAGGAAAACACCCAGAGCATAAATTTGAGAGAGCTAGTCATGAGATAACCTCTGCACCCCTCGAGTTGATCCAAAGTGATGTTTCTGGCCCATTCCCTCATATGTCCATGAGTCAGGCCAAATATGCATTGAATTTCATAGATGAATTTTTCAGGTATTGCTGGGTTTACTTCCTGAAACACAAGTCTGAATTTTTTGGCCTCTTCAAAGTCTTTAAGGCTTTGGTTGAAAACCAGTCTGGGAGGAAACTCAAGGTCCTCAGATCTGAAAATGGTGGTGAGTATTTCAAGTCTGATTTTATTCAATATTGTGTAGATGTAGGTATTCAGATGCAACATTCTATCCCTTACACACCACAACAAAATGGTGTTGCTGAGAGGAAGAACAGATCACTGAAGGAGATGGCAACATGCATGATGGAGGCCAACACTTTGCCACCAAAGTACTGGGATGAAGCTATCAACTCTGCAGCATATATCCAGAATAGGGTGCCTCATAAAAAACTTAATGGTATGACTCCTTTCGAAGCATGGAGTGGGCACAAGCTAGATGTGACCCATTTTAGGATTTTTGGCTCAAGGGCTTGGGCTAGAATTCCAACAGAAAAGAGGAAGGCTTTGTAGCCCCAAAGCCAAGAGTGTCTATTTTTTGCATAATCTAAAGATTCAAAAGGGTATAAGCTGATAAATTTGAGCACAAACAAATCCTTCATCGAAAGGTGTGTTCAGTTTCAAGAAGAACCCTTAGCAACAGTGGAAGTTGGAGAAGCCTCTTCACCACTAGATCCTCTGAAAGTAAGTGAAGAGATTGTTGAACATGATGATTCTGATATGTCTAATAGTGATGAGTTTATTGCAGATCCTAACAGCCCTACAAGGCCAAAATGTGCAGCCAAGACCATTCATCCAGCAGGAGAGCTAGCTGGGAATCCCAACGACCTTAGGAGGACTAGATCTCAATTTGAGAGTGCTCTGTGCATGAAGGATCCTATGTTTGCTGAGAAATTATATCTGATGGTGGAATCAGATCCTCAGACATATGAATATGTATTAGGAGATCCAAGATGGCAAGCATCCATGAAGGAAGAGTTCAGCTCACTCTAGAAGAGCAACACTTGGGAGCTAGTGGATCTTCCCCCAGGGAGGAAGCTAGTTCAGTGTAAGTGGGTGTACAAGACCAAATTTGCTGCTGATGGTTCACCTCTAAATTACAAGGACTGATTGGTAGCAAAGGGCTACTCACAGGTTCATGGCATATATTACAATGAGACCTTTGCACCAGTGTCAAAGATGGACTCCATCAGGCTAGCCTTAGCCATTGCAGCTTCAAAGCAATGGGAGGTACATCACATGGATGTAAAGTGTGCCTTCTTGAATGGAGATCTCACTGAAGAGATATACATGTAGCAGCCTCAAGTATTTGCTACTAACCCATCTCTTGTGTGTAGGTTGAGAAAGTCATTGTATGGGCTAAAGCAAGCCCCCAAGGCTTGGTATGCCAAGATTGATACCTTTTTTCTATCACTGAATTTTGTTCGGTGCAAATCAGATCCAAATGTCTATTTGAAGTTAATTAATGGTTCATTAATGATAATTGTGTTATATGTTGATGACCTTCTCATTACAGGAAGCTCAAAGGATGAGATTGCTTCCTTGAAGGGTGCAATGAACCAAGCCTTCTCCATGACAGATTTGGGGCTCTTAAGCCAATTCTTGGGGCTTGAGATTGCTCAAACCAAAGCTCAAATCAAGGTCCACCAGTATAAGTATGCCTTGGATTTGCTGAATAAATTCAAAATGAAGGATTTCAAGCCAAGCAAGACTCCTTTCCTTTCAGGAGTGAAGCTGGAAGAAGCTGATTCTTCACCTATGGTAAACAATACACTGTATAGGAAATTGATTGGATGTTTGTTGTATATTACACATACTAGAACTGATATTTATTATGCAGTAAGTGTGGCTTCTAGATACATGGATCAGCCTCATGAGATCCATTGGAAAGAAGCCAAAAAGATCCTTAACTTTGTTCAGGGAACAAGGACACATGGGATCTTCTATAAAGCAAAATATGATCTTGATTTGATTGGGTTTACTGACAGTGATTGGGAAGGTGATAGCACAGACAGAAAGTCCACATCAAGATATGTGTTCATGCTTGCAGAAGGGCCAATTAGCTGGTCAAGCAAGAAACAGAGTGCCATTGCACTCTCATCTACAGAAGCAGAGTACAGAGGAGTTGTAAATGCAGGAACTCAATGTTTATGGTTGTAGGGGTTACTTGGAGAGTGTGGCTTCAAATCAAAGTACTAAAATACCATCTACTATGATAACCAGAGTACCATTTGAATCTGCAATGATCCAGTTCATAAGTAGAGAACCAAACACATTGAGATCCATATGCACTACATCAGAGAGCTTGTGCATGATGGCACCATTCACCTACTCTTTTGTTCATCTTCAGAACAAGTAGCTAATATCTTCACCAAAGCATTTTGTGAGAAGACCTTCAGCAATCTCAAATCACTACTGGGGATTTCTAATCATGCTTTGAAGCATGAGTGAAGACAAGATTTCCAAATTTTGTTTTACAATCCATGTTTAAGGGAGGATTTTCCCATGTGGTTTTTGCCTCTTTCCTTGGTTAAATGGACATGCAGTATGTAAAGGGTGACTAAGCCTTGTTGCTAGGCCCTATAATTTTCTGATATATTACTCATAAGTCAGGCTTAAGGGAGGGTGTTAGAATAATCAACCCATAGTTAGCTACCTTAGACATTAAATTAATCATTTTTGTCTTATTTTCCTAGTTTCATAATTCCACCTTATGCAAGTTGTCATCTACCTATCCATAGTGGTAAAACTTGCCTATTTTGAATCATGGAGTTCTTGGGAAACCTCAAAGAATCAAATCTACTTTATTCCTGGCCTCCTAGGCGCCCTTCTGCTTTTTCTGCTTTATTGCCTGCTTTTTCAGTGCTTTAGGGCAATTGGGAAAGTTTGACTAGGTGAGGTTAACTAGTTTTTTGTCCTCCACATCCTCCACTCTTTTCTCCTATGAAAAGCATGTATGAATTGTCCTTCCATCACCTTTTAGCTTTCCTAAATGATTTTTCCAATTCATGAGCTCCTTAGTTGATTTGGAAACTACTTTATGCACCTATGGGGGGATTGCTTAATTTTAGTAAGCCTTCTTTTGACTAGATTCGAATTTCCTCCTCATGCATTCAAATCCCTTATGTAATTATTTAATGCAACATCCTATGTTATTACAGGGTTGTCTATTTGTTATGGAGAGAAATTCCTATGGCTTGGGGTACCACAACAGACAGCTAGACTCCAGAAATCAATCTTTCCCAATATGCAATAGAAATAAAATATCCAACACTAAAGGATCGAACCTCGTACCTTATTCCGGATGGTTGGAGTAGAACCCCCATGAGCTTTCCAATCTTCATCTTGAATTGATGTAATACTTTCTCAACAATAAGTAAACAATACAAGCATACTATATTTCATGGTGTTAGATCTATTCTAGCATATATAATCAATAATGTATAAGCATTTGACATATTCCAATGGATACAATATTCATTCAAATACACATTACTGGACAAGAAAAGATATTTCTATTAATATGAATCAGATATTACAAGTGACAACCTCTGACGGCACATCTGTGAACCAGAGAAACTGAATCCCCCACTTGGGCCTCCACCACCTCAATCCTCCATCACTCAAATAGCAAGATCACTAGCAAAAGGAAAGCTTGGGAAGAACACAATAGTGCTCCAAGGGACAAAGGGATGCATACTCAAGCATAAGTTTTGGCAACAATGGACTATAGTTTCGTTACTCTCAATTCTCTCTTATGCTTTCAATGTCTCAATGGGTTCCTTATATAGCTTTTCAAAGGGATACTGAAAGGTCAAATCCATGCGATCTCAAGGCATATGGAAGGCCAGGAGTCATATGAGTCGGATCTAAGTCAAGGAACGCTCCAAAAGGATTTGGATTATGTACACATCCCGATGTACACGACTATAGAGGGAATATCCACGTATGTACATGGTTATTGGGGAAAAATCCGCGTATATCACTTTTCTTATGTTTTTAGGGATGGTCAAGGATACATCAAAAGACAAAAAGTGGTCCATAGGGGCTAATGAGTCTGCAGCGGGACAGGGGAAGGCCATACAATGTGTGATTCACCTAGTGTGGTGAAATCCGCTATAACAAATGCCCCCTAATGTATGAGATCAAAGGGGTTATACGATGGTCGAAATACATTATAAGTCCATCCTAGAACTGAAGTGATGAAGGTACCCAAATGGAAGACCAGCCACCCAATCAGCATAGTACAATAATACAACTCTGCATATAACTGCAAATACATATAGCAGTCCCGGATACATAAGAGTACAATGGCCATGAATAGGCATGAAACATGATAACACATATGTGGTCATCTCCACGTACAATATACATAGATCAGAATCTCCATGATGAAGATATACAAAGGACCATGATCTCCACAAAGGCTGAAGATATATAATAGATCAAGATCTCCATAGTGGCTGGAAATGTCTAACACATACTAGAACAAGTCACGAGAGTTGAAATCTCATGAACACTGGCACGATCAAGGAGGTAGCATATGGTGGATTCCACCAATCTGGAAGGTCTTCTACACACACCGCTACGAGTACATGTCCTACTATGTGAATAGAGGTGTTGAGGTAGAACATAGTAGTCCATCATCTGATTACCGGTCATTGATGTATACCATTAATAGACGAGAGATCGCCCACCAATAATGAAAATGGGAATCAAGATACTAGAGTGCAAACTAACAAGTGTGAATAAATGTGTTGAGGTCAAACACTTGAGAGAATCCATCGATCAGGGGACATTGATGAATTCCTAAAACTGTCGATGGCGAGAGAACCTGCCACTGATGACTGCAAGTCTCAAGGAACTCAAAATGACTCTAGACTCCAATCCCAGAATAAATGATCTGAAGTCGATGGGATGAAATCTACTGGAAGGAGGGCAATAGGGCATCCCCCATCATTCAACATGAGATACTCAGCAAGGCTATATAATGTGGAAGGACTTGATCATAAGGTGCACGAACCAGTAGCTGTATCGGGAATGGCCGACATGCAAAGTCAAGATAACTGAGGAATGGCCGACTCAGGTTTCAACTTCCTTCGAACAAGAGCATAACGGAATATGGTGACTGAATGAAAACAGCATAGAGTCAATATACAAATTGGGACATCTCTATGATGTAGGAGGCATCAATAGAGGCTCCATAGGGACTGGAAGCATAACTAGTCCATGGAGATAAAACTTAGATAAACGAGTACAACTCCTAAAGTCAAACTATAACCCAACCAATGGATGTGATATACAATGCTCTGTTCGAAGGCGACATGACTCGACAGCTACCAAAGATAATATCTTTTCTTGTCCGGCTTTTTGGTTTTTTGATTTTTTTAGTCTTTTTCAGTTATTTGAAAAGCTTGAAAAAAGAATAAAATAGCTTTATAGTTACAAACTAGGAGGAGACGAGTGTCATGAGGGCAAACAAACTAGTTCCAAGCAGTGGAACATACCTATGCTCAATGCAAGGATACATGTGTGGGATATCGACACTTGGGGGAAAATCCCCTCCCAGTAAAAAGGGAATCAAGTTGCGAAGGATATAAAGAAAGGCTCTGCATGGCTAGACATGAGACAAGCTCGGGCTATATGGCTGAAACGCAATGTCAGGGGAGTCAGCATAAAGCTCAATAAGACAGGAAAAGCTTATGATAATGCATCCACAACTTGATACAAGGGAGTCCGGGGGATCATGGCCAGCATAAGATCAAGAGGAGTATGAGGCTCTTGCTAAATGTCATGGCAATACTATACAACAGACTCCCACACCCTAAAAGGGGGAAACATCGGCATGGGCACCAAATGCAAATAAGGTGCTAACTAGGGTACCCATGTAAGGTGAGGCTCTACCACTCATATCATGCCACTTCTATAGCAGCAAGAAGGTTCCGTGACATAATAGAGTGGGTTCGTACCTAAGGATATAGTGACATGGTCATAAGGTCATGCAAAATGCAAACGGTGGTGAACCTAACCTATATGCTAGTGTAGACATTATACTTGAGATCAGTATGAACGGGTCAATCCACAGGCTGAAACGGTGCTGAAAACGGTCTTCTACATCATAGATTAGGTCAAAAACGGTCCAAAATGGTTAGAAACGGTCAAAACTATAGGAAAGGGGGTAAAATTTTTCAAATATTTGAAATTTTTTCTATAAATAGTAAAAAATAGAAATCATTTGAAACTTTTACCCATTGGAGCTCTGATTTTCAACTGCAAATTCTAGGAGATCCAGCTGGCGGAATTCACAACCGTTTCTTCCAGGTATTTACTCATGTTCTCTGCTTACATTTCAATATAATTTTTACAAGTTTTCATGGTCAAATGAGTTTTTTTAAGGCCAATTCTACATGAGCGTTGCGGCCCGCGCGAGTATCGAAGCTTTTTCCGCGTATAGGGCTGGCTATACGCGGAAAAGGGGCTAGAAACCGCGTACATACGTGACTGTTTGCAAAACAGCCGTGTATGACGCTGCACAAAAGGATTTACAACAATCTAATGGACATTTGGTCAATTTCTCATGCAGGATGGTGCTAGAGTGGTGAGAACGCGAGCATGGTGAAGTAGAGGAAGCAATAAGGGCTAACAGAATGGCTCAAGAAGCTCTAAGAAGATGTGGAATCTACAATTTTTGGTGCCTAGGTGGCTTGAGGGCCAAACCAGGACTGCTACAGATGCTGGTATACTATTGGGATCCAGACTCAGAGTCCTTCCGGATAGATAGCATGTCCCTCACCATTGAGGTGGAGGATATCTACTTTATCACAGGTCTATCTATATGAGGGGAGATGGTGAACCTTCGTGCCCGAGGAGGGCCAGGTCATGGGCTTACTATCGATGAGTACATAGCTATGTACTGCTACCCAGAGACTGAGAAGGTGGGGAGCCAAGTTCCCACCAACGCTATACAGGTGCTGGGCCTAAAGGCCATACTACTAATGCTGGGCAGGATAGCAGGCTTAGAATCACTCCATCAGGCCTCTCGGCCACTAATTTTCTATGCGGTGGAGTGTATGACACCGACCATCTACGACTGGAGTACTTCACTACTGAGCAACATGAAACATCAGCTCAGTGAGTGCAAGGCAGGTAGGATACGGAACTTTGGGTTCAGCAGTATTTTGAGCATGTTTTTCTTCGAGCGTGTTCCAGGATTGAGCCCTAGAGTGGATGTTCCTCTCCACGGGGTTCAAGATCCGGCCCAATGACTGGGGGGTGGTAGGGTGGCCAACCCTTATCCAGCAGACTTTTTTCCATGGTGGTGATGACAGATTGTTGCCATAGATGACTACCCTTATGCAGGGATAGATTTCTGGGGAGATCCAGACATGCCATTACCACTAGGACCAGCATATGGAGACATAGGTAATGAATCTCGAACCTTACTCTTTTTTGAAAATTTTGAATTATTTAATTTTTTGTGTTTTCTTGATTAATGGAATAAAAAAGACATGGTTTTGGGTGACAATACATAATGACATCTACCATTCATGTGCAGATGTGGGACCATGGCAACCAGAGGGATTCCCATGTCATAGACGGAGGGTAAGAGGAGATGATATCATCGGTGTGGATGCGGAGCGAATGCTCCAACGCATCCATACCAACTTCGTGCGGCTTACTCACAGGGTTCCCATGGTGCAAGTCGAGGACTTTCCTGAGGCTATGAAAAGACAGGTGGTGGGTGTACCACGTGCATGGGTGCATTTATTCCGGCAGCTAGCTAGAGCCGTGGTGACATATCATGATCACAACCCTCCTCCACCCCCACAGGACTAGACACCTGGGAGTGTATCTATTTTGTACTACCATGTATATGATGGTGTCTTTCAAAGCCCCAATTTTGTATTATGACACTATGTATTATCACATTTTTGATATATAAAAAAGTTTTATGGTGATCGGTTTTTTTATTTACATGTGTAAAAATTGTGTTTATGATTAATTTATGATGAATGAAACAAATGCCAATCTAACACATAGTTAGCATATGAGTCAGCAATTTGATTATAATTTCTTGGAATGTGTATATATGTTATACTCTCAAATTTCTGTTCTAACAATCTCACATGTAAGAATCTCCTTAATAACGTTGGATCTCTAACATGGTACAAACCATTGAGCTGTGAAACTACTAACTCTGAATCAAGACGTACCTCAAGAGAGAGAACACCATGCGAAATGGCATCCCATAGAAGCTCGATAACGACACTATATTCAGCAACATTGTTGGAAGATGGCCGTAGACATACACCTCCTAAAGACAATACATGACCCATAGGAGTATAAATCACCCAAGCAGCTGAGGCTGAGTGTTGAGTGTGATGACTTGCACCATCCGCGAATCCTATGTAGGTGGAAGATTCCATTGACATCTACCACAAGAAATGGAAACTAATCACAAACCCAATCATGATAAACAAGACCTAACTATGCAAAAAAGCTATACAATAATATACAACAAGCAGCCTTGGCTAAAGATCATGCATAGTATTTTTTGAGATAGAGCCCATTTCTAGGCTCTGCCAAGGCCATCCCTTTGTAATCCACTAACTCGTAGGCACCCTTCTCTAACACATGCTTGACCACGTAAGGACCATGCCACATAGGATTGAACTTCCCTGCCCCCAAGGGTACTTTTGATTGATCCCACAAAAGGACCAAGCCTCCCTCACTAAAAACTCTTGGATGGACAGACTTATCGTATTGGGCCTTTACGCAACGCTTATTAACGTCTAGAGTCACCAAGGAATCTCTACGCTGCTCATCAAGTTGCTCAAGGTGAACCAAACGCTCCTCCAAAGGCGAAGTGTCTAGTAAGAGTTCCATGGCTAACTTCAACGAATAAATCTCGCATTCAACCGGCAATATCGACTCCACTCCATGCACAAGCTGATATGGAGAAAAACCAATGGTAGTCTTTACCGTGGTTCAATATGCCCACAAAGCAGGGTATAACATAATATGCCAATTCGTCTTGCTTTGTGCAATGGTTCGTTGGAGAATGGACTTAAGTGATTTATTCACTGCTTCAACCTGTCCATTCTCTTGAGGATAGTAAGAAGAGGAGTGCTCTTGCTTATACCCTAACTTGGATGCCAACTCTTCCATCATACGGTTCTGAAAGTGCGAGCCATGGTTAGTGACAAGCTCTCTTGGAATCCCGAACCGAGAAATGATTTGGTTGAATACGAAGTGAGCGGCTATCTCACCGTTGGATTTTACTGTAGGCATTGCCTCAGCCCATTTCATGAAGTAATCAACAGCCACTATGATATGATGGTTCCCCCCATCCGAAGCTGGGTTGCAATCCATAAAATCGAGCCCCCTTTTGGTGAAGGGACCGGTGGTGATAATAGGGTGTAACGGGGCAGGCTTCGAGCACATATTATGTGCGAACACCTGGCAAGGGTGGCACCTCTTGACTGCTTCAATACAATCCTTGAAGATCGACGGCCAGAAATAACCCACTCTCAAAATATTTTGAGCTGTAGAAAGCCCAGATAAATGACCACCACACGCCCCTCCATGGCAATCATTAAGCACTACCTTAGCCTCATCATGAGTTAAACAACATCGTAAAAGGGAATCTACTCCACGACGGTACAAAGTATTGTCCACTATGAGGTAGTTCTTGGAGACGTGACGTAATCGTCGTCGTTCATCTCGCGAGAGGTGAGTAGGGGTCCTCTGCATTTGCAGATATACTATGATATACCCATACCATGGGTCAGCCGTTGAGATTAAGAAAATGTGTTCATCAACGAACGTATCTTCACATACCAACTCCTCAGCCTCGCTTGGAAAATCCGATATGAGCTCTGCAAAGATTAAAGATTTCTTCAATTTTGCCAAAAAAAATTCGAGATCAAACTCTTGCAGGATGAAAATCCATTTATTATATTTTCCCCCAATCATCCTACATGTGAGGACGAATTGAAACGGATTGACATGGGCAACAACCAAGGTCTGGCGAAGGAGAATATAATGTCTCAAACGCTGCACCGCATGTACGGTAGCTAAGGCAAGTTTCTCGACATGAGAATACCGAATCTCTGCGTCAATAAGGTTTTGGCTCAGATAATATATGACATGCTCCTGGAGCTCATCATCCTCTTGAACCAAAACCATACCAATCGTCTCTAAAGACGTAGCCACATATAATAGGAAATCACGGCTATAATCCGGAGGACTAATCACCGAGGCCGATGCTAGGGCTCGCTTAAGTGCATCGAAGGACTCCTGGGCTCGCTCATCCCATTCAAAGGGAGTATCCTTCTTCAGGAGATGCATGGAACCTCTAGTCAAATTGGAAAAATTGACAACAAATCTTCGTAGGAAGTTTGCCATGCCTTGCAAACACTGAAGATGACGAATATTTCGCAGGGGAGACAACTAAAGTATTGCCTCAACCTTCAAAGGGTCGACTCTTATACCCTCTTTCGAAACGATAAATCCTAACAAATGACCTGATTTCACGCAAAACATGCACTTATGAGGGTTTAATATAACATCATAGTGCCAGAATATTTCGAACACCAGTCTCAAGTGATAAGAATGACACATCCTCATGCGAGAATGAGTAGCGAGGTCATCCAAAAATACTTCAATAATGGACTTGAGATCATGGAAGATCAAGGTCATTGCCCGCTGAAACGTAGCTCCGGCGTTTTTAAGGCCGAAAGGCATTTTCCGATACGCAAATGTTCCCCAAGGACAAATAAATGCGGTCTTATGTTGGTCCTCGGGTTTAATTTGAATCTGATTATACCCAGAAAATCCATCCATAAAGGAGAACACCTCACTACCCGCACACTCATCCAAAATATGATCTATAAATGGTGTGGGGAAGTTATCCTTAGGACAGGCATGATTTAAATCACGGAAATCAATGCATATACGGATCGCTCTTTGCTTCTTATCCACTGGAATGGGGTTTGAAACCCACTCCGTCAAGGGAATGGGATAGATGAAACTAGCTTTCAATAGCTTCTCTATCTCTGCGTTTATGGCGGGTGCTTTCCTAGGATTTACCGCACGTAAATGCTATTGAACAGGCTTAGCATTGGGGTAAGTATTAATCTCATGTTCGACAATCCGAGGGTCAATCCCTGGAATCTCATCGTAAGACCAAGCAAAAATATCACGGAATTCCTTGAACAACTCAGTATACTCCCGAATCTCATCTTGGGAACAATCCGCCCCAATGTAGACATTCTCAATTGTACCAGGATTGCGAGAAATGTCGATAGGAATAGTTGACGATATGTTCGCCATGTTTCCATCATCCATCTGACCAGGAGAGCTTAATGGAACCATGGGTCTACCAACTTTCTGACTTAGAATCTCCCTATAATCCTCATGCTCCAAAAGGTCAAGCTCTGGAAGGAAGTATGATCTATGATGAAGTTCCTCCCATGGTGGCTCAACTCCGAACATAGCCTCAATAATCGCTTCATCTGAAGGAAAAACCGTATCAAGGCAGTCGTGGGCATGAGAATATTGTACTGCCCATGCCGGCAGCACATAGGGGTCTTCCTCCTCCATCCGTGAAGAGGAAGAACAAGGCTCTGCAGCAGACTAGAGATTAGCTTGGTAAGCTATCATGATTGCAGGAAATGGCACGCTCGTCTCAATGGCCTCACTCGAAGGACTTGGTGAAGGAAGAATTCAAGGATCTCCCATATGACTTGTGCGAAAAGGCACCGATATCATAGACGTCTAAGCACCATTGAAACTAGATCCTATCATGAGGACGGGTGCAGGACAACTAAAGGTTCCCATGAGGGACGGATACATGCCTACACCCACACTCCCAGTTGCCGGCTGGGAATGTTCAATTTTCGGAACCGAAGCTTCCGAAGATGTAGTAACAGGTGAATTCTTGAATGCCATTTGATCAATCGTTACAATCTTCCCATTATGAGGAAAGCATACAACATGAAACACGGAAGACGCAATGGCTTGCATACTATACATCTGGTTCCTTCCCAGTAAGAGATTGTAGTCAAGGGGTGCATCAACCACCTCAACCTCTATCGCAATGGTCTTCCCTCCCAAATGGACTTTAATGGAAGGAAGGATACCGTGCGGCCTAAACAATCTCCCATCAAAAGCAGTTAACATGGTCGTAGATTTTGACAACTCAGGAGAACCGAGACCCTTCCAACAAGACAAAGACATCACAGAAGCAGCAGTGCCCTCATCAATCACAGTGTGCTTGATGATCATATTAAGACATTCTACAAGCACCAAAAGGGACACATAGTAGGGCAAGTGAGGCTGATGTCCTGCGGTTTCAAATTTGATCACTGAGGAAGAATCATCACCATTCACACCAAGAGTGGAACAAAAAGCCTTCCTTTGCGACGGACAACTCTGAAGCACTTCCAATGCAAACATCGCACAAGGAGTATGGCCCAAGTCCTCGACAACTGAATAATTCTAAGTGGCTCGGGCATTTGGGTTATGACCCGAACACTTAAGTACCCCCTTAGGAATGCGAGGTGTAGCCTCAGGTTTATCCACAGGTTTCTCAATGTGCAAAGGGGTTCCTGGTGGATCAGGTTCTTTGCCTAGGTTGGGTTGTGATGAAGTATAATCTTTCACACGCGTCACAACTTTCATGGCACGGACTATATTAATGCACCCACGACCACTAGTTTCAGCTGGATCTTCATCACTAGATTGATCATGGGACTTCAAGTTCATATTTTGGTTATGCGGTAAAGGGTTCGTTAACACAGCTGGGCCCTGTGCTATGAACTTCAAAGCTTCATCCATTCTAGGGCCTATGTAAGTGAGGTGATCATCCTTACATAGCTTGCAAGGAAACTTAACCTTATGTTTATTCTGCTTGTCCCCCCCAGCATTTTTACCGTTCTTGTCATTATTATTGGCATTCTCATTCTTATTCCCACCCTTTTTATTATTATTGTTTTTACCCTTTTTTCTATTTCGTTCGGGTTGCTGGTTACCCTTCTGGTCGAACGATTGCACAGCAAGTACATTCGCCATTTGGGTAGGATGAGATGAATCCGTAGCTTGTCCCGAGGTAGATTGGTTGATTGACAACTAAGCAACTTGTTTCACAACCGAACCTGCAGGTTTCTTACTTGCACTACCCACAATGCCATCGGCATGTGGTCCAGGTTTGACCTTGGGATCGAAACTAGAACAAGGAGCGTTAGGTATAATCTCATATAACAAACCAAACTGAGCATAGATCAAGTCTAGTTCTTATTCCCTAAAGATGGCTTGTCCCTCATTCTGCACTCTGGATGTGGAAACATCCTTCGCTATATATGGCAATAAAGATTTGAGGAACCACTCAAGGAGGAACTCCGATGGTATAAAGGATTTAATTAATCTCTTCCATCTACGCAACTCCTGAATATGATCAGAAATATGGGTGGCTTTATCTTGCTGAAATGTCGACAAGAGTTCAGTACCAACATCATAGCGCACTGGTAGCTGGAAGTGATTAAGGAAAGTCATCGCAAGGTCATCGAACAAAGTAAAGGCACCCCTAGGTAACTCTATATACCATTTCGCTGCAAGCCCTGTGAGGGTGCGTTGAAATAGTCTCAAACAGACTCAGTCCTGATGCAATGAATTGGAAGAGCACCATAGGTGGAATGTCGTAACATGTTCACTCGGATCCTCTCCTGTTTTTCCTTCAAACTTAGGTATGTCTGAAGGAAGCTTGGTAGGGATAGCCAGCCAAGCCAGGTCATGAGCCACATGATCATTGTAAGTCTCGATAAGTTAGGTAGATTGAGTGTCGCGAGGAAAGGGAGCCTAGGATGATGAGGTCTATGGACCACTCCCTGGTTCATATAGGATTGATTACCACCATGACCTTGGCCATAGTGACCTCCTCCTGTATGACCCGTATAGGGTGGCGTGGAAGTACCATAATGAGGTGAGACCTTGACTAGTAGGAGATACAAAGCTGTAATTAGGAGAGTACGCAGGTTGTGAATACCCGCCTCCGTAAGGTGAAGAGACCTATCCATACTGCGTCCCATAATCTGGTCCATAGGTCTCTGCTTGCGATGTCCCATGAGACACTCCATAGGTAGGGATATACATTCTGGAAGTAGGAATATACATACCAGAAGTAGGGATATATGTCGTGGAAGTAGCAATCTGACCTCTAGAAACATGAACATAACCTCCCGAAACCACGGGTGGTATGTAGGCTTGAGACACAATTGGTCTAGTAATCGCAGTACAGATCTGACTCATAGCTACATGCTGACTCAAAGGACCACGTGAGTAAGGTGGAGGGTTTACATTTGAAGAACTCGGAAGCGAGGACGAAGGAATCTCTGTAAGAAGATATGTACTTGTGCCTATCGTCACTCGTCTGGGACCTGGTATCCCTATCGTATCACTAACTCTAGACCTAGGAGGTATATAAGATGGAGCTTCCACCACTGGGATGGAAGGTGCAATGTGACTAGTACTCCCAAACCTCTCCGCAAGGTAAGGCATGGGATTTCCCTCAGGCATAGTGCTAGGCTCAAAATCGGATTTGACATGAAATGTCAAATCGTGCATAGGAAAACCCGTCATAGCATAACTACCATAGCTAGTATTAGCAGGTTCAAAGTGAGTCTTGGCATCTTTCGGCATTCCATACCGGTAATGTGTCAATGAGGGGTCAAACCTAGAGTGACTAGGTCTATCATGCATGGTTCCTATCTCCGAAATCACAGGTCCTAACTCAGTTAGGTCATGTGAAGGGTCATAAGTAGGCATGAATTCCCCATCGTCAACGTGAATGGGAGGAGGTGGCTCAGATGTATCCTCTGAATGATCTCCCATGGTGTGTGAATCAATGTGTGACATGGTCCGCCTGGACTGTCTAGGTCCCTCTCCCAAAGGAGGAGGAGAAGTAGAAGGAGAAAGTCCTACTAAACGACAAGAACGGCAAGGAACCACACCTGACTCCACAATGACTCAAAAAATAGCAAAGACTCTCTATTTACGTCAACCCTAGGCCAACTAGCGTGCACAGAGCAATCACTAATAAAATCTAAATCCAAATGCAATCAAACAAGGGCTGGATAAGTGAGCTCCCGAATGTGGCCGGTATGTATCGCCTAGGAGAGGCTTGAGAGGCCCTTGTCACCACAAGCGGAGGTACGTAACCAATTATTGTAGCCCTCAGCTTCAACGCGTAAAGAGACTGTGCTGTCCGACCCCAACCTGGCTGAGACACATGTAGAATAACCTCTACAAGTACCCCCTCAATATCCTAGGTAAGGTCACTAAGGTCACCTCAATATAATCAAAGCTCAGGCAGACAGTCAAAGGTGGTATTTACCGTATGGGCAGGGTAGCAAAGCCTGAAACTCTCGAAAGAGCCCCCAGATACGAATACAATCCTGGCTATATCGCTGGTGCTACACAGTTACCGACCAGGGGTTATCCCAATCAACAACTGCTCACATTGT
>LPNX011186911.1:160689-208248 GCA_001517045.1 Pseudotsuga menziesii | reverse complement strand
CAAATCTAGATCTAGTGCAAGTACAATGCAAAATGCAAAATGCAATGCATGATGATAAGAAAATGTTTTTGGATTTTTTGAAAATAAAGAGATACAAAAAGAAAAAGAATGATTCTACCCACCCTAGACTCTGCAAGCACACATAAACAACATTCTAGCAAAGCACTAAGGTAAAAGGACTCTAATGCACTAATCTCAAACAAAAAATCAAAGATGCCATGACAAGAACTTTCCTAAAAGAAAACATTTAGGCTAAAAAAAACGTTTTTGGTCAGAAACAAAGGTATTAACAAACTCAGGCAGTGCCAAAGGAGACTCAGTAGCTAACAGAATTCACCTAGCAATCTACTATCTTCCACAAAAAGGTAAAAACCAGGGTATACGCGACTGTGTATACACGAAAATCCCAGGGGAAACCGCGTGTATACGCGACTGTAAGTGACAAAACCGCATACAGGAAGAAAAAGATGCACAAATACAAGGTAAAAAGACAGGTTGAGACTAAATTCACACCAATGAGGCTCTACCAGGCATACATGCCCCCATACCCGACACAGAAACAAGAGAGAGAGAGCAATTCAAATACATTGAATGCCAAGAAATCAACCCCCAAAGGACAATTACTAGGAACTCCCCAGTATGGTCGCCAATTCTGTTATGGGGAGAAATTCCTATGGCTTGGGGTACCACAACAGACAGCTAGACTCCAAAAATCAATCTTTCCCAATATGCAATAGAAATAAAATATCTAACACTAAAGGATCGAACCTCGTACCTTATTCTGGACGGTTGGAGTAGATCCCCGTTGAGCTTTCCAATCTTCAGCTTGAATTGATGTGGTACTTCCTCAACAATAAGTAAACAATACAAACATACTATATTTCATGGTGTTAGATCTATTCTAGCATATATAATCAATAATGTATAAGCATTTGACATATTCCAATGGATACAATATTCATTCAAATACACATTACTGGACAGGAAAAGATATTTCTATTAATATGAATCAGAGATTACAAGTGACAACCTCTGATGGCACGTCTACGAATCGGAGAAACTGAATCCCCCACTTGGGCCTCCACCACCTCAATCTTCCATCACTAAGATAGCAAGCTCACTAGCAAAAGGCAAGCTTGGGAAGAACACAACAGTGCTCCAAGGGACAAAGGGATGCAGACTCAAGCATAAGTTCTGGCAACAATGGAATATAGTTTCATTACTCTCAATTATCTCTTATGCTTTCAATGTCTCAATGGGTTCCTTATATATCTTTTCAAAGGGATACTGAAAGGTCAAATCCGTGCGATCTCAAGGCATATGGAAGGCCAGGAGTCATATGAGTCGGATCCAAGTCAAGGAACGCTCCAAAAGGATTTGGATTATGTACACATCCCAATGTACGCGACTATAGAGGGAATATCCGCGTATGTACGCAGTTATCGGGGAAAAATCCGCGTATATCACTTTTCTTATGTTTTTAGGGATGGTCAAGGATACATCAAAAGACAAAAAGTGGTCCATAGGGGCTAATGAGTCTGCAGCGGGACAGGGGAAGGCCATACAATGTGTGATTCACCTAGTGTGGTGAAATCCACTATAACACTATTGTACACTGAGTTAATACAGTTTAGTGTTCAGCTCCATATTCAGTCTCTTTTGTGAGTGATTTTGCATGTACAATTGATAATTGTTGTGAGTGTTATTGTTCTATCACTGGGTTCAATTTCCACAAAAATAACTCCATTATCTGGTGTTAGTTTCTTAGAAGGATCAAATACTCCAAGTTGTGTCAAGGGAACTTGTTCAGGGTCCATTCTCAATTCTTTGAGGCATCTGAGGGATGTCCTTGGTGGTGATTTTGATAGTCACTCCAAAAATATCGCATATGCGAAGGTGAGCCAAGAGTCAAGATCACCGTGGTTCTGGTCCACCCTATCCATGGTGTCTACATATATGTAAGAGATTAAACTTTATCAACAGTTATGAACACAAATTACCAAGTAATTAATGTAGTTTGGGTGGGTTAGTGTGGGAAACAAAGAATTTTAATAAAATCTAGAAGTGTCATTTATGAAGGGTACCACCTTGGAGTTAGCATGCAATTACTTTAAAGTGGTAGCCTACAATTTATTAGAAAAATTGGATGATGCTTTGTACTTTGACATATATATTTTTGATCATTTAATTAAATTTCTATAAACTTTACATCTTAAATCATCCTTTCATTTCCAAAAACCATACATAGTAAATTTCAATACACAAACATACACTATATATTTGATATAACACACAAGGACTACATACAAAAAAAATATAAATAAACATATCAAAACAATTACAAAATGCAATTTCCACTATGAAACAGACAATACCTTATCACCTTCAACACAATAGACTTTGAGAAATCCATAAAAAACTAAAGCTTTTCGGTGAACATTCACATGCTTATAAGGGAAATTCTCCTTGGTGTAATAACATGTCAAAAGAAAAAAACTATAGATTATCTAGGCTACTAGGATTTAAGAAATTCTGATAGTGTAATACAGAAAATGCCAGATTAACTCACCCTGTAGAAAATATAAGCAATATTACATGCACTCTAGAGTAATTTATGCACAAAAATAAATAGAACAAGTAAGATAAAACATAATCAATCCTACCATAAGATCCTAGAAACTGCATCATTTTTCTTTTATGTAGACATCTCCATGTCTAGTGTATGGATTTAATGTTTTACTATACCTTGTGATTCAACTCACAGTCAACATTGGAGCATATACCCCTCAGGAACTTAGTGTATATATCTACCTTTTCTCAATCATGAATGTAAGAAAATTTACCTCCCTCCTTATTTCATTTTCTAAATCTTGTAAAAAAATAGAAATACTGTTGTTTTTTAGCCAAATGACATTTGGTAGTCTGTAAACTCCATCTAACTTTCCCACTAGCTAGGGAACAACTTATTGTCTTTAGATCCCTAACAAGTTGGTTTCCATTTCCAACCCTTAAATATCTGTTCAAATGCCATGCAAATAACTTATTATTCAAGTCCAAAATACAGTAGTAGCTTCATGATTTAAACCCTACCATTATATAATCGAACCCTCAAATATGTTATAATTGCAAGCAAAAAAAAATCACTCTAGATTGAAAAAAAAACATAGATCCATTTCAGATCACCGTGTATTATACAACTCCAGATGGGAATAAGAGAAAGTCCACTTACTGATTTCCACCAATGGATACCCACGAAGATTGGAAAACACAATGTTTCTTCTGCTTCAAAACAATAGTTATGCAAATTATCTTTAGGATTAGTTTATGATAATCAAAACCTCATCTGAAAACAATGGATCACATGACAACTTAAATTAGGTTTAAAATTAATTTGAAACCTATTAACAACCTCTTCTCATGTTATTGTGTAATAAGGATATTTGATTTGTTTACTTACAATTCAATAAAGTATAATGCAAATTTAGGAATCAAAGTATAGAACAAAAAAGCGCTAAAATTACTAAATAGTCGTATGTTCTCTATAGAAAGTTGTATGCAACTTCTATTCAAATCCACATTTCTAACATACATTCATTTCTTCTACATATCTACTACAATGTTGAATTCCCAACAACCTATTTTAAAATAAACTGATATTATAAACTTCAAACCATAGATGATAGACAAGACATTAATACTACAAGGTGAATCAGATAACAAATAGCATTTGTTTATTTGGGACTAAACCAAACCTGATCTAGAGTAAGTCTGAATGTTCTATTTCCAATTGAAAACAAAATAGTTGGCATGCTTGATATTTGATCACAATCAGCAACTAATTCTCCATTAGGGCTTGGAAATAAGTTACAGAGCTGAATAATACATTAAGGAATATTATAAACACTGATATTAGAATAATTGATGCTAAAACAAATCTCGACATCCTTGTAAAATAAAAAAAATCATCAAAGAAAACAAGAAACTCTTATTACCTGACTCAAATAGGTAATAATATGTTCCTTAGTCTGGTTACGGGAAATTTGGTTCTGCACCGAGATACCTAACATCTGAAAAACATTGCAAATACCATCACTAATGCTCGACAATGTCTCTTTTTCATGTGGTTTTTCTAATACACTAGCTATTCCTATGCTACAGAGATCAACCATTTTAAACATTATCAATAAATCTTAACAAAGGAAAATTCACATGCACAGTATCCCAAAAAGGTATTATTGATGAGTACATAGTTAGAATATGTACAATCATTTCAACATAAAACAACAAAAAGGAATCTCACCTGACATCTCTTGCACCATCATAAGAGCACAAGCCAATCTATGAGTAGATCTTCTCAGGATTTTTCTGTAAACAATGCAACTAATTTTGTCCTTTTAGAAGTAGCTGCAATTCTATAGTTAGCTGACTCCCAAGAAATCCTACCTAACTAACATACATCAATCCATTTGTCCAGTTAGCTTTATGCCAAGAATTTACTCATATCAAAGGTGCAATCTTACATGTGACATTTTCTTATAATGATTCATATAAGCTTTGATAAATTAAATACATACATATGCCATTAAGAGCTCCATAATCCCATCTCCATAATGTGACACAACAGTTTTGCATTCCTGGATGACAATACCCAAGGAACCAATAGAATTATTTATTTGTGTTATAATGCCCTTGAAAATCATAGAAAACATGATCGACAATGATTATAGAACAACAATCATGAACATCAGATATTTTCACATCAAAAATATAGATTATGAGGAATCTCAGTATAAAAGCAACACATGATCTATAAAGCATTGCATATATTTCTAGGGTGGAAGTTTAGCAAAACAATGCATAGAAGCAATAAAGTGAAGAGCCCGCCTTGTATAGCAAATTACAATAGCATCTAGACATGCTTGGCTTAAATAATGTAATAAAACAAAAAAAGAAAATTATCTCCCTTCGGTCCTTGATACTCAGAAAATTCTTGAAATCGTTTCAACTATATATCTTTCATACTACAAATATATCATATCAATTTAGCAAATGAGCATTATTGAGCATTCATTGATTGCTTGAGCATACAAGCATCATATGTGCCACACCCTTGTGTTTTATATTCTCTTATCGTGCACAGACCTAGAAAACACCACTAACTTATACAAGAAATTTCCAAAATATCAAAGGTTTGCAAGCTTTACTGATGGACCAGCTAGCAACGACATTCCATAATCTGCAATAGAAACACAACCTCCAGCACAGATACCTGCAACTAAATGTTCATAAAATGCCATCAATATTTTCATAAGATTCCTTAAAAAGCAATCATGTGCCCAATTGAAGAAGATGGACTGTATGCATACCTGCTGATTGATCATCAATGAGGAAGTCTCCGATGTCAAGCTGAAGGAAATAGCAACATCGATTTATTAGAGTAGAATAATCCCATGAAATACCTACTAGTAACTATTACTCATACAAAGAAGATGGTATGCATGTGTTTATCCTTAAATACAGTCAATCTTAAACCTGAAAAACTAACATGATTCTATTACATACCTTCCAATAACCCTTTCGAGTAATGGGAGAATATTGATGTTTACCCTTGAAGTGATTAGGATCAACACCAAGAAATACTATCTCTCCTCCTTCTTGAATCACCAGGAGCACCTTGCTTGAATCCCCAACAATTGGGTCAATATGAGAAAAAAATCAAGGATGATAATTATGGATTCAATGAAGTGCCACCTAATCCCTCATATTGTAGGAAAATAGGATAACAAAATGTATGAAGCAATGACTACTCTATACTAGAGTGTCAAGAATTCCCAGAATATTCTCTTGAATAACAAACTCAACAATACATGCATCACTGACTACTCTAGAGTCTGTACTAGAGTGTGAAAATTTCCTAGAAGGTGCTCTTGAATAACAACCTCACCAATACATGCATGATTGACATAAGCATAGTGGTGAGATACCTTATGACACATATCTAAGAGATCAATTCTTTTCTAACGGTATGAATATTAAAGAGAAGTTGTTAGTTCACATTGCACTAATTGGTTTGTTTCCACCCTAGGGAGATTTAGAAAGGTGTATATTCCCACGAGCATATTCCAAACCTAACAGTTTTGATATCCCTGTTCATACCAAAAAATATTTCAATTGATATAATGAACGACCTATTCAAAAATCAGCTGTCATGCTCTCCAATGTATTTAAAAAAAATAGTTCAATTGAAAGGTTTCCATTCACCAATTAGTTTACCCTTTGATTTCAAATGTTTTTGGCTAATAAGTTCAATGTCTTATTGTGAGGCTCTGACAAAATGTGATATTCAACCTTAGATAACCTAAGTTTTAACTATTACATTATTGAATCTCTTATAATGTTAGGTCTTTTACTATGTCAATATTTAAATAGACTAACTTGATGAATGAATTGAATGATCTTAACTCAAACAACTCAAATAACTCAACATAACTCAAATAAATCAACACTAACTTGAACATGATTTCTAGGTTCTAAAATGGTAGATTAAAAGGTCTTAGGACTAGGAAGCAAATAATATCAGAATTTTTAAATATTATGCATGATTTCTAACCATTCTCATTCAGTGACTGTGTAGTTACGCCTTTTGTGGATGTTAAATTGCAACTTGAAAAATACACATGATTACTGATATTGTCATCTCTAAGTAGATCACAACCAATGACATAACATTAGAGTAATCTAGGGTAGGAGCATGGTTTACCGCTTGTTCTTAGGATTTCAACACAAATTATAAGGTGTTGAAAATTACGAAATCCCTTTCTTTACCTAACACCAACATTTAGAATAGTCATGAAATTCTAGACAAATGCAAAACATTGGCTAAGATAGCTTGCTTCTTGGCATTATTGTAATGTAAACTGACTAGATGTTACTCTATGTTACAAGTATATAATGTTAGCAGACATTCATAAACAAGAATCCTAAGCTTGCAAAATATATTTTGGCAACATGCATGCTATCAAATTCAAACCATATTTCAACTGTCAACAATGCCACTGCCAGTGACATATGCTATTAATAATTGTTGTATATGAAAAAAATTGTGAATTATTTTCATGCACGGGACAAGTTAAGATAAACATATTCCTACAATTCAGATGCAGAGGCACACCAAAGTATTCCAATGATTTGAATTTATATCAACAGCCCATATAAAAAGTTCAAATTACTACATTATAATTTTAATTTACAATCACAAACAAGGATACCAATATTGTTACCAGTATAGAGTCTAGACAACATAGCTGAAACAGGAAGTTCTGAAAACCATCACATTGGAATAAATTTCAATTCCTCCAGATACCTGTACTGAGAGCATTTCACAAACAGTATTTTATGTTTAGTGTATATTACTATCAGCTTCCAGGGAACTACCTAGATGAACAATTAGTCAGAAACCCAAGAAAGAATTGTTTCATGAGAATCCATGTAACCTTCTTAGTCTTTCCTAAGCCAGCAACATGGAATGCAGATAAAATCATAATGATATTAGACCCGGCTAAGCAAGGAATTAATTCATACTACAATTCTATTTAAATAGATGTACAACATCAAAATTTCAGCTAATTTCCTATTATAGCTCACAACATTATCAAAAGTCACGACCATTTTTTCCTTGGGAAAGAACCTCGAAGCCGAGATATTTTCATCAGACACTAAAACCCATCTAATTCTATACATGTGAAGAACATCTAGGAGGTATAAAATGGAATTCTTAAAATCCACTGTAGGAAGAGGACGAGAAACAACCTAAACAAATGGTACCCAAGCATTATGTGTATGATTGATCAAGGAATTGATTTACCAAGGGGCACACGTCACTGAGGGAGTTTGAAAGTTATTTTAAGGCCTCTAGAATTATTTGAATCTCAGGAATCTATGAACATTGTTCTCATATTTCAAATATATACTACATACATCCTAAGTAGACACTTGGGCAACTACGAATAAAGGTGATGAGCACACTTGATCACCAAAAGGATAGCAATGAATCACTTGAAGTATGCTCATGGTGATGAAATCTACCCAATTTACCTTTTCCAGCATCAGAGTTAAATAAAAATACCAACAATGGATTATGGGTCTAAAAAGGGGATGAAAATAGAGCTCAACTCATCACAAGCACAAAAATAAATCTGGAATAAGAATGAAGATCTTCAAGACCCTTACCACTCTGAGGTTTTCCATTGGTTGAGAGTGGTTCTTATCTTTAACTATGATAGCTTCAAAACTTCTCACTATAATATTTAATCAAATGGAAGACTTGGCATGTGGAATCCGAATGATGATTGGGAAAGGATACTAAAATGCCCAGTTTTGATAAAAAATTGATCAGTAGAATCTATTGAGGATGAGGCTTGTAAGACTGTATATTTACCTAGCATGAGGTCTTGACACAAATATTTATAGTCCAAATCATAAAATATCAAAGTTTTGTAGGGGTTATAATATTATAGTTTAATCAAGCTTGCAGTATTCACGAAAACTCATTTCACTCTTGAGTCCCTTCAATTCATTTAATTGGGCCATCCGGTTCATAGGTTTTTCATTGGATAGACCGTGAGTGAGGTGATGAACCAACTTCCTTTGACCATGCATACAAACTGTAACCCTAATAAAAGAGAGATATGAGATTGAAGAGAACGTGCATATAGGAAATTAAGAGTACAGTTTCTGGAATAAATACAGGATACAATAGAGGAAACTCAAGTTCCTATCTTGAAGCTTCATATGCATGACTAACTGCTCAGTAACTTGAAATGATGTTTGTTAATTAAATAAATAGTAAAGAATCAATTCCTAATGAAGCATACCAATAATACCTTTGAAACAAGTAGGGAACTTACTCAGTATAGTGTTTACATACAAAAATGTATTCTCAAAAATATTAAGTTTGGACTAACAAGCACAGGATTTACATATACATCTATACAAAGTAGTTTCAAAGTGTTTGAGAGGGTATTCGGAAAATGGATTGAAATGCTACAATAAATGTATCAAACTTCCATTTCAAAACATTCATAAAAAAATGAATTTCAAATTGAATCTACACATCGAAATGTGATAGCAAATCTTCATGCCATTTCTCCATGTGTAATCAGTACTTGCAATCATTATTTTTTTTATGTAACATTACTAACAAAAAATCAGCAGTGTACACCTCAAGGAGTGCACAAGATGCTTTCAGATGTCATTTAAATCATTTCGAGTGTCATCAGACTCTGCATAAGAAGCGAACAATGAATGTGTATTGAAGTGTCAGATCTATGAATGTGGATAGAGCACATGCATCACTGGATGATACAACCATAGGACACTTGCATGAAATCTCACAACAAAAAAACTTGCATGGTTTCTCCAAATAAAATATTCTGGCCTAAATATAATGCAATCAAGGAATTGAAATACTTTCCAGAATTAAGAAATAGAAGGATAAGCATACAACTAAAGCAAAAGGTGTGTATACACACCATGATATGGAATTCAAACAAAATAAGTCTCTTAATGCAACCTCTACATTCTAAAAAATGAATTTTGATTATAACAAGACTGCAGTTGCATATTTTCCTTGTAATAGATACTTGCATACTTTTACTGGAAACTCCTTGAAGAGTTGATTATTGAACATAAAATAAAGAGCATGTGAAAGCAATATTTATGGGCTTTGAAAACAAACACAAAAGTATCCCCTGAAGTCAAATTTTCAATGCAAATTTAAATGTTTACCTTATACTCCAACTATCAATGACAGGAAATATCCTAACTAGAACAATACAAAACTGAAAGAGAATTTCTCTTTAAGATTTGAGACATTTTTTGTTGTGATATTTATGTCACCTTGGCTTTATCACTGCAATTTGACTCTAGCCTAATAAAATATACACCATTGTCTAAATTCATTTGGTCTGGAAAACATTCTTCATCCATTAATGTGCTATCCATAGGTTCATTATATTCGTGCCAAATGGCTGACTCGGACTCCATTCTCTCCAAGTCATCATGAAGCTATTTCTTTCAACTATCTGTGTCCTCAAATTTAATAGATAAAACTTTGTTACCTTGTCTTATGATCAATGTGTCCCTTCCCTAGTAATGAATTGTTTGAGCCTTCCTAAGCCACAATTTTAGAAATAAATCTAAGTATGAAGATTTGTTCGGTAGGTGTTATAACTTAATGGAGCATAGGCTGAGTACAGTCATTATGGGGAAGCATAATAGTTCTTCATTCTCCTGAACAAGAATTCATCCATCATTCCCTCAACTCTCTCATTGTCATTCATTCTATCATTATGTCTCACATTCATGTTTAAGTGTTTCACACTTCTCATATTGTGTTCTCCATTGCTTTTTTTATTCATTCTAGAATTTGACCAAAACCAACACATTGAAAGAGGAATTTGCAGAGCTTGGATGAGAGGTAGATGGCTGTAGGCAAGTGTAGAGGCTGGGAAATATAATAGAATGGTATCCTACTTAGAGAGTGTACAATGGCATGCAAATGGTAGGTCTCAAGGTTGAGACTACTAATTAAGATAAATGAAGATAAGGAAATGGCAGATCTCGAGGAAGAGAAAGGCACTTAATATGTTAATTTATGTTAATTTATAACTTATGTTGCTATGTTGGTATCAAATCCATTCTAGCTAATAGGTTTTCCCTTTAATTTCCATTTGATGCTAATCTTAATTTATTGACTTTTAAATTAATTCTAATTAATTATATTTATGTTTGTGGCATTACCACGGTTGGAAACCTACATAAAGTGGCTAAAACTTAGACTTGGGAACTTTTTATAATAAGTATCAGTAGTAAACAATGATATCTAGAAAGTCTGATATGACTTTGAGCTTGTTCTGGGAAGAGTTTGTCGATATTAGAGAAGTAAATTCATGTCTATGGGAAGCATGATGTAATGAACACCAATAATGACCCTAAACATCCATGTTGTTGGGCACATACTGGTCCTTTAAATCATTTCTCAACCCTATTTGACCTCTAGTGGGCGGTAATCCAAATTTGGGAGGATGTATTGACGATAATGGCTCTAAAACTTGAAATATAGGGAAAATTAATGGGTATAACACAACAATAGGTTTCAAAATACCATGTTTGGGTGAGATCTATGTAAATAAAAATAGCATAAAAGTGTCCTTGGGCATATTGTAGTAGCAAATAACTATCTCTTAACGTCGAATCAACAGTAGCACTTCAACATTATCATTTCTAGGAAGCTCACATGGCATATTATGTTGATTTTTAAGCATTGTAGGGTGAATTTTTCACAAGTGTTAGCCCAACTGGCTTGTCTTCACTTTCATTGAGGGCTAATCCACCTTTGACTCATGTTTCAAGAGTTTTGTGCACCTTTCCTATCATAATGAAGGTACAACCTAGGAAATAAAAAATCAACAGTGAAGAAGTATGGAAACATTGATGTGTTATAAAGGATCCTCTATATATCACATGGGGCTTAAAAATGTTGATCCAATCCACATAAGTCATCCTTAGAGGAATCCAGTTCCATTTACGAGGTATTTCAACTATGTCTACATAGGATTGAGGACACCATTGAAATTATTCTTTCAGCAATCACTCAGCCTTGGATGATACTTTTGACTAAAGGAAGGACTTGTTTCTATATTAATTGAGTATTGGATCAATCCATTGGATATATAGAGACATATATCTCTTAGAATTTGGTTTTTTGTTGCTATATGAATATTATTGGAGTGGCATATTCCTTGAAGGTGACTTAGGGGAGACACAACATAAGTTTAGGTTTCCTTATAGTTTGGAGAGGCCTTCTCTTGGAAATTTTTGTGGACAAGGTGAAACATTGCATCTTAGGGGATTTTGTAGGTTGGGGTTTGCTTCTACTTGTCATCATCCATCATTTCTTTATGGAGGACGTTTATACATGTGGGAGATATCTTGGTGTAATTTGAAATGCAAAAATAAGTCCTTATTTAGAATTTAGATTAAGACTAAAAGAAAGAAAACAGGACTCACCCACAAATAAAATATTGCGCCCTCTTATGATCCTTCAATTCAATGTCACGCACATGCATATAAGTTTTACTTGGGTGATTCAATATTCAAACAATATGATGAATGAATAAAATGTAATTCGTAGCCATATGTCCGATGACAAATGGCCATTTCCCATATATTTTCATGTACATATGGAATTCATAGCTATATGGAATTGGTAAAGTATTACCAAGGCGCCAGTTATCCTGATAAATCAAACTATTTAAGGTAAGTTTTTAGATCAGATAAAACAAAGTTTTCTTGAATGTATGGTAATCATCATCATCAACTAAATGTGTGTGTGTGAACATGCATAAATACCAAATACACAACTCAATCAAACAACAGAAAACATAATTATACCTTAATTTGTGGAGCTTCACGCTGTCTTGTTTTGATTTACCTTTCAAAACATCATTCAACATACTTCAAATTTTGTCCTGTTGCAATAGTTTCATGTTAGGACCCATCAAATAAATTTATGTTTGTTTATGAAAATAACAAAACCAATCTACATAAATACAATACTATTACAATGTAAATTACAATATTATTCAACTATTCAAGTAAATTAAATGTTAATAATATATCACCTGATAAAACATGGATAACCAGAAACAGTATGTATATAAGGCCATCGATCACATCAAAACACCATTTCTTGCCTCTTAACTATGGAAATGTTTCTCAACACTATCTGTAACAAGTTCCAATGGAGGAGTCAAATAGAAATAGTGAAAAGTATACACTAAAAGTATATAAATAGTTATTTTTTAATGTATTCTTCCTTACCATTCATTGAGCTTTTCTCTGTTTCGAGAATAATTTAATATTCTCTACTAAATAGGACCGGCCACATGAAGGTGGAAGCTCTTATGGCCCCTACCTGCATCACATCACTCTCAATTCCCAAAACCCAATGCATCTACTTGCAAATAAAAATTTATTTCACTATTTCACAATCTAAATAACAATGCAAATAACAATGCATCTAATGCAAATTATTTCACTCAATAGCTGAAAGATTCTTTCATTAAATCATTCTTTAAATCATTCATTAAACCATTCAATCATTCAATAGATGAAAAAACCATTCATTAAACCATTCATTAAATCATTCATTAAACCATTCATTTAGTCAATGGAAGATAAAAAAATCAGTAAACCATTCATTTAACCATTCATTCATGAAACAGAGGAAAAAACCATGTAAATTTTTTTATTATAAATAAGGATTATTCAAAATTTGTTTATTCACTTCCTTTTTACTTTTCATCTCTTTAAATATTTAGTTAGATTCACATCTTTCAGAATCTGATCCTTGGTCTCCCTACTAGTCTACTCGTAAGGTTGAACTTCTAGCGAGGGCGATGAATTTCTGCAATAATGTCAAAATATTTCATTAATATATTTATATTTTTATAAATACGAGTAATTCATTTAAAAAAAATTACGAATGTTTTTTTTCACTTTTGATGGGGACATCAGCATGTTCATCATTATCTTGTATCAGCTCAACCTGTACAGTGTTATCTGCATCTACATACTCTGTAGTTGAATTGTGTAGAATTAGAATTAATGTTCATCATCTGCAATTATCTATACAAAACAGTAGCATATTAATAAATTCATTACCAAGAATCGAAGCATGATCTTCATCTGGTTGGTCATGTACATCCTCGACATGAATGAGATCATTACTTTCCTGCTCAGAAAGGAATAAATAATTTATGTTAATTTATTTATAAGGAATAAATTGCAAGAGAATTAATAAATTATCATTAAACTATACAATTTTTACATACCTACGCACCGAATGGATTAGAAAAATATCATGCAGTATGCCCGGATAAGCTTCTTCGGTGGTCAACAACAACGTCAAATCCCTGTTCAAAGCTGAGCTTCATGTAATCCGCACTGGGGAATTATCTCAACCAGTCAGCCTTCATGTTTGCATGATGTCATTAATTTTACATTTTTTTCCAAAACAAAATGAAAATACTTATGTGTATGATATTTGGATGCATATTCGGGTTTTGTGATACTTACATATCGGGTTGCCAAGTTGGAGTAACCACCAGGCCCAATCTTGTGTTGGCCAATTGTTACGGAGCAAACTTCCTATGGCTTGGGGTGTACCACAACAGATAGAGAAACCGCAGAAATCAATCCCTTCCCCATATGCAAGAGAAATACAACATCTAACACTAAAGGATCTCAAAACATACCTTATTCTGGACGGTTGTAGTAGATTGCCGTTCAGCTTTTTCCAATCTCACTTGCGTTAGCAATTTACTCTCAACAATAGTAAACAAGGAAAGCATGCTATATGATATAGTGTTAGGCCTACTCTAGCATATATAATCAATGATACATAATCAATTAAACACATCCATGGATTCAATATTCATTTAAATGCACATCATTGGACATGAAAAGATATTTCTATTAAATAAATTAGAGATTACACAAGTGACAACCTCTGTCGGTACATCTGCGAAATGGAGAAACTGAGTTCGCCACCACCTCAATCCTCCATCTCTTGATAGAAAGATCACAAGAAAAGAAAAGATTAGGAAGTACAGAAAGTGCTCCAAGGGACAAAGGGATGTAGACTCGAGTATAAGCAAGCTACATCAACAATGGACTATAGTTTTCTTTCTCTTCAATTCCTCCCCTTCAATGTATCCAAAGGGTTCCTTATATAGTGCTTCAATGGGGTAATGGAAGGTCAAATCCAAGTGATCGCGAGGCATATGGAAGGCCAAGATACAAGTGACTCAGATCCACATCAAGGAAAACTCCAAAAACATTTGGCCTTTTGCACACATCCTGATGTACGCGGGTTTAGGGGTAATATCCGTGCATATACGCGAGAAAGGGATTAAAAGTCACATACAACAAATAATGGGTGTTTATATGGATGATCTTGGAAACATCAAAGTTACAAAAATAGTGCATGGGGTCCAAAGAGTCTGCAGAGGAATAGGGAAGGCCATAAAAGTGTGATCAACCATGTGTGGTAAAATCAGCTATAACAGATGCCCCCTAATGTGTGAGGTTAGAGGGGTAACATGATGGCCAAAATACATTATAAATACATCCTAGAAGTGGAGTGATGAAGAACTAGGTGGAAGAACCAACCATCCAATAATATAATACAATAATCACACTCTGCACATTACTACAAATACATATAGCAGTCCCAGATACATAAGAGTACAATGGCCATGAATAGGCATGATATACAAACTGTGACATGTATGGTCATTGTCGCGTACAATATACAATAGATCAAAATCTTCATGATGAAGATATGCAAAGGACCAAGATCTCCATGAAAGCTAAAGATATACCATGGATCAAGATCTCCATAATGGTTGAAGATATCTGACATACAATGGAATCAACTCACGAGAGCTGAAATCTCATGAACGTTGGCATGATCAAGGAGGTAGCATATAAGAAATGCCACCAATCTGGAAAGTCTTATACAAAAACCACTATGAGCACATTTCCTACTATTTGAATAGAGGTGTAGAGGTCGAACATAGTAGTCCATCGTCTGATTACCGGTCATTGATGTATACCATTAACAGACGCGAGATCACCCACCGATAATGAAAATGGGAATCAAGGTACTAGAGTGAAATCTAACAAGTGTGAATAAATATGTTGAGGTCGAAAACTTGGAAGAATCCATCGATCAGGGGACATTGATGTATTCCCAAAACTGTCGATCGCAAGAGAACCTACCACTGATGACTGTAAGTCTCAAGGTACTCAAATGACTCGAGACTCCTATCCAAAAATAAATGATCTGAAGTCGATGGGATGGAATCTGCTGGAAGGAGGGAATTAAGGCATCCCCCATCAACCAACACGAGGTGTAACTCAGCAACATTGTATAATGTGGAAGGACTCGAACAAGATGTGCACAAACCAATAATAGTACCAGGAATGGATGACATGCAAAGTCAAGACAACTAAGGAATGTCCGAATTATGCTTCAACTTCCTTCGAACAAGAGCATAAAGGTGAATGGTGACTAAATGTGGGTAGCATAGACTCAATATACAAAACTGAGACATCTCTGCGATGCATTAGGCATTGACAGAGGCTCCATAGGGACTAGAAGCTTAACCTGTCGGTGGAGGTAAACTCAGAGATACAAGTACAACTCCTAAAGTCAAACTACTAACCCAACCAATGGATGTGATAGACAGTGCTCTGTTTGAAGGTGACACGACTTGATTGCTGCTAAAGATAACATCTTTTCCTATCCAGATTTTTGGTTTTTTTATTTTTTTTGTACTTTTTTCAGATATTTTGAAAAGCTCGAAAAAGAATTAAAGTTCTTTATAGTTACAAATCTAGGAGGAGACGAGTGTCAAAGGGAAAACAAACTAGTTCCAAGCAGTGGAACATACCTATGCTCAATGTAAACAAACATGTGTAGGATAATGATACTCAGGGGAAAGTCCCCTTCCGGTAAAAAGTGGGGAATCAAGCTGCAAAATATATATAAAATAGTTCTGCTTGGCTAGACATGAGACAAGATCGGGATATATGGATGATAATAAGAGTCAGGGAAGCTGGCATAAGGCTCAAAAAAGTAGGAAAAACTCATGATAATGCAATTAAAACTTGAAATATACAAGGGAGTCCTGGGAAAAAGGCCAGCATAAAGGTCAAGGGGAGTATGAAGCTCTTGCTCAAAGTCATGGTGATACTATACAAAGGACTCCCACATCCTAAACGAAAAATGTCGGCATGGGAACCAAATGAAAAACAGGATCTAACTAGGGTACCGATGTATGGTAAATCTCTACCATTGACAACATGTCACTTCTAAAAGCAACAAAAAGGTTCCGTGACAAGATGGAATGGGTTCGTACCTAAGGTTAAAATGAAATGGTCATAAGGTCATGCAAAATGCAAACAGATGTGAACCCTAACCTATATTCTAGTTTAGACATCATACCTATAGTAGGCACGAACGGATCAAAGCCACAGTTAAAACACACTCAAAATAGAATCCTACATCATCAAATTAGTTCAAATGTTTCAAAATGGTCAAAAACTATAGAAAGTGGGTGAAAATTTCAAAATTTTTCTATAAATAGTAAAAAAATTTCATATCATTCGAAATTTTTACCCAACATAGTGTATTTGAGCTCAGAACTTCAGAATCAAATTCCGAGAGCACCGTCCGATGGAATCTCTCCCCATTTGATCCAGGTAGATTCCCATACCCTCCTCTTGCTATTTCATGCAATTTTTCTGAATTTTCATGGTCCAATTAATTTTTTAATCCATCCATATTTGTGCACTTTGGCCCACGTGGAAATCAAGATTTTTTCTGTGTATAGGGCTCTCCATACGCAGAAAAGTACCCAAAACCGTGTACATACATGGCTATTTTAAGAATAGTCGCATATAGGGCCGCAAACAAGGTTTTCAAAGGTAAAAACTGATCAAAAATTTATTTTTTTGTGCAGGATGGTGATAGAGTGGAGGGGAAGAGAGCATGGTGATGTGGAGGAGGTTGTGCAAGGTAATCTTATGGTCCAACAAGCATTACAGGCATGTGGTTTATACAAGGTTTTGTGTCTTAGAAGCCTGAGGGCCAAACCAAGACTACTGCAGCTACTGGTGGATTATTGGGATCCATAATCTGAGACATTTCAGATTAAGGGGGTGTCGCTCAGCATTAAGGTTGGGGATATATACTTTATCACTGGTTTTTCCCAACAATGGGAGATGGTGAATCTCCAATATCGTGGGCTAGGAGGCGGGTTGACTATTGATGAGTACATAGCTGCATACTTCTTTTCGGAGATGAAAAAGGTTGGGAGTCAAATACCAACAAACTCTATCTAGATTCTAGGACTGAAGGCCATACTTTTGGAATTAGGTAGGATTTCCTGTTTAGCTTCACTCATCCAGGCCTCGTGGCCAATGATGTTCTATGCAGTGGAGTGTATGATGTTCTATAAATAGTAAAAAAATTAAAAATTTTCATATCATTTGAAATTTTTACCCAACATAGTGTATTTGAGCTCAGAACTTCAAAAGCGAATTCCAAGAGCATCGTCCGACGAAATCTCTTCCCTAGTATGGTTTCCAATTCTTTTACAGAGAAAACTTCCTATGGCTTGGGGTGTACCACAATAGACAGATAAACCATAGAAATCAATCCCTTCCCCATATGCAAGAGAAATACAACATATAACACTAAAGTATCTTGAAACATACCTTATTCTGGACGGTTGTAGTAGATCCCCATTGAGATTTTTCTAATCCCGCTTGCATTAGAAATTTACTCTCAACAATAGTAAACAAGGAAAGCATGCTATATGATATAGTGTTAGTCCTACTCTAGTCATTTAAATGCACATCATTGGACAGAAAAAGATATTTCTATTAAATAAATTAGAGATTACACAAGTGACAACCTCTTTCAGCACATCTGCGAACTGGAGAAATTAAGTCCTCCACCTGGGCCTCCACCACCTCAATCCTCCATCTCTCGATAGCAAGATCACAAGCAAAGGAAATCTTGGGAAGAACACAAAGTGCTCCAAGGGACAAAGGGATGCAGAATCAAGTATAAGCAAGCTACGAAGACAATGGACTATAGTTTTCTTGTTATTCAATTCCTCCTCTTCAATGTATCCAAAGGGTTCCTTATATAGTGCTTCAATGGGGTAATGGAAGGTCAAATCCAAGTGATCTCAAGGCATATGGAAGGCCAAGAGATAAGTGACTCGGATGCACATCAAGGAAAACTCCAAAAACATTTAGCATTTTGCACACATCTCGATGTACGTGGGTTTAGGGGTAATATCGGCGTATATATGAGAGAAAGAAATTAAAAGTAGTGTACAAAAAATAATGGGTGTTTTTAGGGATGATCTTGGAAACATCAAAGGTACAAAAATATTCTATGGGGTCCAAAGAGTTTGCAGAGGGATAGGGAAGGCCATAAAAGTGTGATCAACCATGTGTGGTAAAATCAGCTATAACACCATTTTTTTCAAATCTTTCCTTGGTGGACTTAGATGTGTTTGAGAGCCTAATCAAGTGTTGAAATATATTAGTTGATGTACCAAATTTGATATAAAAACTAGTAATAATAAGGCTTACCAGTACATTTTGGAATGTATTGCATACCTCCCTATTCCTGGTGGTATCTTTCCTGATTTTCTCAGGCCCTTCTCTTTTCCATCTTCCACCAAGGCTTTCCACTCCATAGATGGAATCATTGGAGGGCACTCATACCTAGGGTTCTTTTCTAGATTAACACTATACTGATCTCGGGCAATTTTCAGATGTTTTCCAGCCTTCTGTAGGACCTTTGATGTACAAAAGGTATTTTTATGAACAAACCAACCAAGCGATTAGTCAGATCATCATTTAAATATTTTGGCTGCTTGTTCCACATTGTGCAAATGGTGGGCCTAAATACCTCAAAGGAAAAATACTTCACATGTTTACAAAATATATCATTTCCTACAAAACATTAATGCCATCATTAGTCAACATTAAAAAATATTATCGGTATATTAGACACAAATTATAAAAACTAAATTGAACAATCTTTAATCACCTGGAATCTTCTCTATCTTTATTGGAACCAATTATTCATTCAACAAAAATGTACACACTATTGAAGCAGTGCTACTGACACGAGAAGATCTATGAAATGGATCCACCTCTATATCTAACCCTGCATCCACCCCTTCTTTTGCAGCATCTGTTGTGGGTGGGGCAGCATCAGCTGCACCCTCTGCTGGCCTCGGGGGTGTCGTAGAGCATGTTGCCAACTTTTCAGTGGAAAATATGGGAGCAATATGTGGTGTACATGGAGTGGTTTGGTCACTGGGACCAACATTTCCTTGACCACCACTGCAAAGCTCCATAACATGCTGTAAATTCAAACCATTGTATTATAAGTTCAATAGCATATAAAATTAAATATTATAAAGTTCTAAATAAATTTACATTATTATTGGAGAACTTACTTCCAATTGTTTATGTCTCTGTAACAACAATTGAATCTTTTCTTCGATCTCTTTTGTTTGTGGAACTGTCAATGTCAGAAGAATTAGTTCCTCATTTTGTTTTTCCCTTGTCTTCTGTAGCACCCTCAACGGTTCTGCAGACCCTCTAATTTCACTATCTCTCATCAACTAGGAGACCTCATTCTGTAAAGAGTGTTGAGTGTGGAAATTGAACCCAGTGTTAGAACAATTATACTCACATCAAATTGCCAATTACACATGCAAAATTACTCACAAAAGTGTGAATATGGAGCTAAACACTAAACTGTATTGAATAAGTGTACAATAGACAACCCTATGAAGTCATAGGCTGCCACAATAAATAATTACATGATGGATTCGAATGAATGAAGTTTCCATTCGAATCTAGTCAAAAGAAGGCTTACTAAATCTAAGCAAATCCCCCATAGGTGCATAAAGCAGTTTCCAAAACTGTCAAGGAGCTCACGAATGGGAAAAATAAATTAGGCAAGCTAAAAGGTAATGGAAGGACAACTCATACATGCTTTTCATAGGAGAAAAAAGTGGAGGATGTGGAGGACAAAAAACAAGTTAACTTCACCTAGTCAAACTTTCCCAATTGCCTTAAAGCACTGAAAAAGCAGGAAATAAAGCAGAAAGAAGTAGATAGGCGCTAGGGAGGCCAAGAATAAAGCACATTTGATTCCAGGAGGTTTCCCAAGTGCTCCATGACTCAAAATTATCAAGTTGGACCACTATGGATGTGTAGATGACAACTTGCATAAGGTGGAATATGGAAACTAGGCAAATAAGACAAAAATGAATTAATTAATGTCTAAGGTTGCTAACTATGGGTTGATTATTCTAACACCCCCCCTTAAGCTTGGCTTATGAGTAATATATTAGAAAAGTATAGGGCCTATAAACAAGGCTTAGTCACCCTTTACATATTGCATGTCCATTTAACCAAGGAAAGAGGCAAAAACCCAGTGGGAAAATCCTCCCTTAAGCATGGACTGTAAAACAAAATTTGGAAATCTTGTCATCACTCATGCTTCACAGGATGATCAACAATTCCTAGCAGTGATTTGAGATTGCTGAATGTATTCTCACAAAATTATTTGGTGAAGATATCAACTACTTGTTCTGAAGATGAACAGAAGAGTAGGTGAATGGTGCCATCATGCACAAGCTCTCTAATGTAGTGCATATGGATCTCAATGTGTTTGGTTCTCTACTTCTGAACTGGATCATTGTAGATTCGAATGGTACTTTGATTATCACATTAGATAGTAGTTGAGTATTCTGATTCGAAAGCACACTCTCCAAGTAACCCCTGCAACCATAAACATTGAGTTGTTGCATTTACAACTCCTTTATACTCTGCTTCTGTAGATGAGAGTGCAATGGCACTATGTTTCTTGTTTGACCAACTGATTGGCCCTTCTGCAAGCATTAACACATATCCTGATGTTGAATTTTGATTTGTGTTGTCACCTGCCCAATCACTGTCAGTAAACCCAATCAAATCAAGATCAGATTTAGCTTTATAGAAGATCCCATGTGTCCTTGTTCTCTGAACAAAGTTAAGGATCCTTTTGGCTACTTTCCAATGGATCTCATGAGGATGATCCATGTATCTAGAAGCCACACTTACTGCATAGGAAATATCAGGTCTAGTATGTGTAAGATACAACAAACATCCAATCAATTTCCTATACAGTGTATTGTTTACCATAGGTGAAGAATCAACTTCTTCGAGCTTCATTCCTAAAAGGGAAGGAGTCTTGCTTGGCTTGCAATCCTTCATTCTGAATTGGTTCAGCAAATCCAAGGTATACTTGGACTGGTGCACCTTGATTCCAGCTTTGGTTTGAGCAATATCAAGCCCTAAGAATTGGCTCAAAGGCCCCAAATCTGTCATGTAAAAGGCTTGGTTCATTGCACCCTTCAAGGAAGCAATTTCATCCTTTGAGCTTCCTGTAATGAGAAGGTCATCAACATATAACACAATGATCATTAATCAACTTCAAATAGACATTTGGATCTGATTTGTATCAAACAAAATTCAGTGATAGCAGAAATCTATCAATCTTGGCATACCAAGCCCTGGGGGCTTGCTTAAGCCCATACAATGACTTCTTTAGCCTGCACACAAGAGATGGGTTAGTAGAAAATCATTGAGGCTGCTGAATGTATATCTCTTCAGTGAGATCTCCATTCAGGAAGGCACACTTTACATCCATGTGTTGTACCTCCCATTGCTTTGAAGCTACAATGGATAAGGATAGCCTGATGGAGTCCATCTTTGCCACTGGTGAAAAGCTCTCATTATAGTCTATTCCATGAACCTATCAGTAGCCCTTGGATACCAATATAGAATTGCACTTCAGAGGTGAACCATTAGCAGCAAATTTGGTCTTGTACACCCACTTACACTGAACTAGCTTACTCCTTGGGGGAAGATCAACCATCTCCCAAGTGTTGCTCTTCTGGAGTGAGCTGAACTCTTCCTTCATGGATGCTTTCCATCTTGGATATTCTGTTGCATATTCATATTTCTAAGGATCTGATTCCACTATCAGATAGCATTTCTCAGCAAACATAGGATCTTTCATGTATAGAGCAATCTCAAATTGAGATCTAGTCCTCCTAGGGTCATTAGGATTTCTAGCTAGCTCTCCAACTGCATGAATGGTATTGGCTACCCATTTTGGCCTTGTAGGGATGTTAGGATCTGCAATAAAATCATCACTATCAGACATATCAGAATCAGCATGTTCAACTATCTCTTCACTTACATTCAGAGGTTCTGGTGGTGAAGAGGATTCTCCAACTTCCACTGCTGCTAGGGGCTCTTCTTGAAACTGAACAGACCTTTCAATGAAGGATTTGTTTGTGCTCAAATTTATTAGCTTGTACCCTTTTGAATCTTCAGAGTACCCAACAAATAGACACTCTTGGCTTTGGGGCTGCAAATCCTTTCTATTTTCTGTTGGAATTCTAGCCCAAGCCCTTGAGCCAAAAATCCAGAAATGGGTCACATCTGGCTTGTGCCCACTCCATGCTTCGAAAGGAGTCACACCATCAAGATGTTTACGAGGCACCCTATTTTGGATATAGGATGCTTATTTTATAGCTTCGTCCCAGTATTTTCGTGGAAAATTCTTAGCCTCCATCATGCAGGTTGCCATCTCTTTCAGTGATATATTCTTCCTCTCTGCAACACCATTCTGTTGTGGTGTGTAAGGGATAGAATGCTGCACCTGATAACCTGCATATATACAATATTGAATAAACTCATACTTTAAATACTCACCACCATTTTCAGATTTAAGGACCTTGAGTTTCCTCCCAAACTGGTTTTCAACCAAATCCTTAAAGACTTTGAAAAGGCCAAAGACTTTAGACTTATGTTTCAGGAAGTAAACCCAGCAATACCTAGAAAAGTCATATATGAAAGTCAATGCATATTTGGCCTGACTCATGGACATATGAGGGAATGGTCCAGCAACATCATTGTGGATCAACTCAAGAGGTGCAGAGGTTCTCTCATGACTAGCTCTCTCAAATTTATGCTTTGGGTGTTTTCCTAGGATGCAACCTTGACAGACTCCTTTGGAAAATTTTATCTTTGGTAACCCTATGACCATCTCTTTTTCACTAAGATCAGAAAGATACTTGTAATTTAGGTGTCCAAATATTTCATGCCAAAGCTTTCTTGCCTCATTAGCATGAATCAGAAGAGCAGAGGGGTTTGAGTAGGGTAGGAAGTGTGAGAACATGTATACCTTTGAAGCATGATTTGCAACTCCTTTTGCAATGACTTTACCACTTGAGATCTCTGTGATATCAACTTCATCAGGGGAGAATATGACCTTCTTTGGAGACCCTGTGTGGGTCATCTGATACACTGATAAGAGGTTAGAGGCAAGATCTGAAACATACAACACATTGCTGAACTTACCATGATCAAGATCAATCCTTTCTTTGCCCAAACTTTCAGTGAGAGAGTCATCTCCCAGTACTATTGGTGGACCTTTCAACATGTCAAGTGAGGTGAATTCCTCCTTGGTTGAAACCATATGTCTTGAATCTCCAAAATCAATGATGAAACTAGGTGAGCTTGATGTGCCAACAACCAATGCCATGAACTCTCTCTCTGTCTTCTGAACTTGATCCTCCTTCCCTCTTCTTTGAGTTGTCTAGAAGGGAGATGCCATTCTTCTCCAGGAGTTGGGTCAGCATGTCTATTTGCTTCTTCATGTAGGAGTTCTCAGAATGATTTCCCTTACTGTAGTATGCACACTTGCTCATTTCTCCTTTGTTCTTCTTCTTCTGGAAGTTCTTCTTGGAACCTTGAGGCTCCTCCAGAGATTTGTTCTTGTCTCTCTTTTGCTCAGGTGGCTTTTTAGATTTCTTTTTGCTTTTTGAATCCACCCTCAAATCTCCAGTAACCAGAGCTTGGTATTTGGATGGTTTGATGGTGCCCATCATCACCGATTTATCTTGTTCTTGTGTGAGAGATTCCATGAAATCTGCAAGGCTAGGCATCTTCCAGGTTCGATCCATTTTATCTTCTCTGCAGCTGCATTGGGCTCTGCTTCTGTTGCCATAGTCACTCTGTAGAGGCCTTTCACTCTCAACAGTATCTCCATCTCTTCTTTCCATTCAAAGAAGTTAAATGGAGTCAAGATGATCTTCTGAGATTGATCCATAGCTCAGAAATTGTCCCGGCAGGAAGTAGAATGCTCCCAGTCAATGATGTTGAACCTGCAAAAAATATTGGAAGGAGAGAAATCGATCTACAAAGGCTTTGATACCATGTGGAAATTGAACCTAGTGTTAGAACAATTACACTCACATCAAATTGGCAATTACACATGCAAAATTACTCACAAAAGATACTGAATATGGAGCTGAACACTAAACTGTATTGAATAAGTGTACAATAGCCAACCCTATGAAGTCATAGGCTGCCACAATAAATAATTACATGAGGGATTCAAATGCAGAAGTTTCCATTCGAATCTAGTCAAAAGCAGGCTTACTAAATCTAAGCAAATCCCCCATAGGTGCATAAAGCAGTTTCCAAAACTGTCAAGGAGCTCATGAACTGGAAAAATCAATTAGGCAAGATAAAAGGTAATAAAAGGACAACTCATACATGCTTTTCATAGGAGAAAAGAGTGGAGGATGTGGAGGACAAAAAACAAGTTAACTTCACCTAGTCAAACTTTCCCAATTGCCTTAAAGCACTGAAAAAGCAGGCAATAAAGCAGAAAAAAGTAGATAGGTGCTAGGGAGGCCAGGAATAAAGCAGATTTGATTCTAGAAGGTTTCCCAAGCACTCCATGACTCAAAATTAGCAAGTTGGACCACTATGGATGTGTAGATGACAACTTGCATAAGGTGGAATATGGAAACTAGGCAAATAAGACAAAAATGGATTAATTAATGTCTAAGGTAGCTAACTATGGGTTGATTATTCTAACATTGAGACGGTGTTTCATAAACTGAATCCCCGTTATGCAACATAAATATATAAAACATTGCTTAGTCTTTGAAGCAATAGTATGTGCAAAAATTATATTAACAAAAATTGTCTATCATGATAGATTCATAGGATTATCTGATGCCTAGACAAGGGTGTGGTCTAATCAACAGCTGGGGACTTACCCCGATCAACCACCTACAAAAAAAGTAGAGAACATTGTCACAATGAACACAATATGTATAAGCTAACAAATACAGAACAAAAATAAATATTATGCTAGATGTTTTATATGTGTACATTTTTTAAGTATTTAGAATGTGGAATTACATTTAGGTTTACAAGTTTCCTCAAGGCTCCATTCGCCTGATCAACAGTTGGAGACTTTCTCTAGTCAACCTGCAAAAAAGGTAGACAACATTATCATCATGAATGCAAACATAAAAAATGAAAAAATACATAACAAAATAAACAATATGCTACACGTTATACATGCTTACGATTTTAAAGTATTTGAAATGGAGAATTACATTCATGTTTTCCTATTTCCCAGATGCTGCAGTCAGCTGATCAATATCCGGTTGGATTCCCTGATCAACACTCTGCATGGAAAATAGATAACATTATATAAATGAACCAAATATACTAATGAAAATACATAACAACATATATGTTTGTCCATACTAAATTTATTACATTGGCAATATCGATGTATACCTACCGCCTTGAATCAGGTCTACAAACATCTATAGAGAGGGAGTTGCCAATGAGAGAACCCTGCATAAAAATCATACTAAAAATTACCTAATGAAACCAGAAAAGTAGAAAATTATAATTATATGCTAACGGAAAATCCTATAGATGTTAAAATAATTAATAAAAGGTTGGTAAAATTGTTGGATGTACCACAACCATACTAACCGTGTTTGTATCTACATGATTCAAATTGTAATTAATAAACAGTTCTTTGCCAATAGCTATTTGATTTAATTTCACATACAAAGACATGATTTCCTTCACACGACTCGAATATGAAGTTGGGTTGCCTAAGTGTATAGACCGGTTGTGTACTGTTTATAAACCCCGCGATATTACCAGTTGTTTTTTTCCTTCTGTCCATGTACAACATTGCTCCTTTATTTTGAGCTTTGTTTTTCAGTTGTATATAATTCACTGACAACCCATATCTATGCATACTTCATGTATATTGGACCAGGCACATCCAATCACTGTAGTTGTAAGAGGGTACAACATACTCCATCAATTCTATACATCTGTAGTATCCAACCTTTATGCCATCCATGCAGAACAACCCCAATCCATGCAATGATGACGGTGCAATTCTATATATCCTCTCATTCACACAAAAATTAGTGTTTACTTGAGGAATATCCCTAGGAACCCATTATTTCACTAGTTTTTTGTATCTTAAGGGCACATCGATGTCTCCCACTATCTCATCATCATAGGAACATGGCCCCTCTCCTTTGAGAAAAAATTCCATGCGTTTATTGAATTTTCTTTTGGTCTTCTGACATCTAGTTGATCTATCCCTTGTATACATACTGGATGTATCACTTTCCTCTAGCCTTCCCAAAATCCCCTCGTTGGAGGAAGACAGGTTTAACAAACACCTGTTTGGTTCTACCTGCACCATGGCCGGAAAAAAAATTGGCAAAAACATAGCAAAATACCGACAAAAAACTTGGAAAGACTTATAAGCAAAAAACTTGTAAAAGTTTCCTACTCCCTAAAGAAAAAACTTGTCAAGAATGAGTTTGGGTAATAGATGTGGGAATCTAGTAGCCCTAAAAATTCTAATGTATGCCCCTCTTTTAGTTACATACAAGTCTCCATTCTCACTTATTGCTTGCATTGCCTTTTCCTAACATGTATTGGGTAGGCTCACAAAATATCATGTTATACATGGGAACTATGATATGCTCACAAATATTTATATAATGTATTGTAAATGTGTGTTCCTAAAGGATTTGGCAATATACATGGATGGGCACTATGATTGGTCACCAATGATTTCACCTCTCTGGAAATATTTTAGAAACATACATCACATATAGAAAGTATGATGACGTGTAGAATGTTGGAGCGATTATGGTGGTTGTGTATTTGCATTTGCAGGTGTTCTTATTACTGGCCTAACCCAACAAAAATATTTGCATATTTAATGAGTCTATGTCTAATGCTCTTGGTTCTCATTACACTCAGGGAGCCAATGCATAGGTCTCTGTAATCCATAACAACAAACACTACACAAACTTAATTCATAGGAGTTCCAAATGCCCTTTGTCCATTCACAAAATTCATATGTATGCTTATGCCCATTGGACTTTGGCCTTTCAACATTGTCAAGCTTGAGACGAATTGTTATGCATATGTAGCAAATATAACAATGTAGTTTATGCTAATATATGTCTGTACAGGGCCCAATGTAACCAGGAATATTTCACCTTTTGCAGACAGAAGTTGTTCCTCTGGTCTGAATGGTTCAGATCCAGAACAAATGAGTGAACGACAAAGGATGAAGACCTTCCCTGGATGTCGTAGACACCTGGAATGTTGCTTCAATAGTGAACCTATGTACCTACAAATATATCAAACATGTAAACACATCAAAGCTACCGGAAAATCATCTAGTTATCCATGTTAGTGACTAAGGAATCTAACAACATGTACATGTGAAATCAAAACAACAGTAATGTGCGACGTAAATCAGCTTTGCATTAAAGATGTATGGAGAAGTTTACAACCAATCAAGCCTTATTGTTGACAATCACCTCAATGAGACAAACACTTCATCCCCATAAGCTCCAACTTTTCTCTCAATGCTCTCCAATGGCTTGGGCCAAGTGGTCAATTCAACAACATAACAATACCTCTATAGTTCTCTCCCTCAACCATGGACATGAGCTTGTATTTATAAGGCTCAATGGATAGGAATAGTTGAGATATCTATGGATGAGGTGGCCTCCAAGATCCTATGATGGGGGATCCCGAGCTCAACTAACCCACAATGATAGGGATAAGGGAGGACACGAGGCTCATGATCTAGAAGCCTCGAGAAACTTCTCTTTTTCCCATTTTACCCAGGGTGCCACTTTTCTTCTTTTATGACAGAGTGTTTTAGATGAGAAACACTTATGGACCAAAGGCCATAGGCAGTGGCACCACTTATGGCAAATAGGATGCAAGCAGTGCGAGCAAGGTACTGCTCATGGTTCACAGGGAAAGCACAGTGCTAAGTTTTTTCATGTAGAATTGACAAACATAATAGGTTTCCACTGTACGTGCTGGGATTAAGGGAAAACATGTAAGTCAAAGGTCTTATCACATGGTGGTGATAGGATTTGGGTATAATACTTGGAGGTTCTCCTTTAATGGACTATCTCCTTGAAAGAACATATCTTCGCATTCATCTACATTTACTTCGGATAGAAGTGATATAGAGTTGTTATGTTGGTCACTTCCCTCAAAAATCATCTTTGACATGAGTTCCTTTTTCAAGGAATCTTGGTTAATATCTTCTTCCAAAGTTCTAGGTGACTTCTCCACTCTATATTGGCCCTATTATTCACTTTCTTGGCCACTCCTCTCTCCTTACTCTACACTCATTATTATTGTAACCCTTACATTTGATGGTTGTAAGTGGTTTTTAGTTTTCCCATGAATGTTGTTGTGATGTTGTAGATGATTATCCATTTTACCTAATATGTTTTATGATATTTTCCATCATTGCTAGGGTGCACATACTATTGTTTATGGATTCTGAAGCTTGAGAGATTAAGGGCCTAAAAGTGCCCAGATCTCATGTAGGACCCTTTAAGAGTCATAATAACAACTATTGTTAGAGGATTTTATTCTCCAAATGATACACCAAAACCATGCTTATCAGTTAATTTTTGTGTAAGGATGTTTTTCTCTCTCCCATAATCTCTCATACTAATGGCATTGTGACTATCAAGTAAATGCCTTATTTGCATAGTGGCAATCCTACATCACTACACTAGAATTTCTTATGACTAACTCATGAATATTCATATGGTTATTAAATATCCATCTATAAACCACTATTGTGGTTTCATCATTGCTCCCATTCACGAAAAAAAAATTAGACATGACTTCTCTCCCTACATTAAGTCCACGTGCACATAATCACTAGCTTTGGTACTTCCTAACTTTTCACTCTTCCTTTTGAAAACAAAAGTGAAATATGAAAAAATATCCTTACTTTCAATATCTTGCATAGTTGATGGCTTTGATTTAACTATATAAGTACTTTGTTCCCAACGTAAATATTTTGAGAGCTATGAACAAAGGGGAGAGATATGAATGGTTGAAGGACTCCAATGGAGGATGAATTGATGCCCTGTTCTTCCTACCTAAAGTTTTTTTTATAATGAAGATTATCCCCAACTTATCATTGATTTGTAGTCTTCTAATTTTCACTCATACTGCTAAAATAAACACAGTTTTATGCCAATCTAGTTTGTATCTTTATGTCACAAGTTTGACCTTGCATATGAATATGGAACCGTAGAAGGCAGTGTTGATTTGGAAATATGATTTTACAATGTTCCATCCCATATTTAAGACAATATTGGAGAGTAATTTATGGTATAACATTAACATATTAATTTTGAACCCTAAGGCAACGCTAAGTTGAATAGATTTGGGAGACTTCAAGTAGGTACCACCAAAATAATGGAAGAAATCAGACCAGCTGCTACAAGCATTCTTGGAGGCATATTTCCCAGTGGTTAGATACATCAATCATATTTATATATCTAATACATGGTGGTGAATATCTGACATTTCCATATCTGCTACTTGGAACATTCAGGAATGAAAACAATGTTTTAAATACATTTATATTAGTCTATAATATTTGTTGATTTATTCCTTTTAGCTTGTCATGGCGATGCTTGTTTTCCCATATTAGTTTTCAAACCTAAGGCAACGCTAACTTGTTTTCCCATATTAATTTTCAACCTTAAGGAAACCCTAAGGAAATCTCATAGTAGAAAGAACCAAAAAAGACTATTCCACACAAATCAAAAGGCTCTTAAATTAATTTTATCATGCCTTCCTCAATTATTTGATGAATCCTTTGAAATTGTCTTGTAAATATAGTGAGACAAGGCTCAAAACACTTACCTAAAGAGATTGTTTCCTTTTCTATTTATCATTAATTTCTATGATATGTGTTTCAGATGATGCTAATGTTGTTGATACTATGTTTCCTCTTGTCAATTTCATAATAGGGTGGCATTAAATGGCTTTCATTCTACTTTGATTACTCTAACAAAGTCTTTTTCTCTGTTGGAGCAGAGTCTCGCAGCTACAAGAAAAGCTGCCATTTTGGTGGATAGAGAGTTTTGGCAACAACGAGGAGATAAGGTGAAGCTATGACGCCGTAGGATATTTCTAGCTACAGAGCAGAGCCAGAAACCATGACTGTTGAAACAGAGAAGTCAAGGAAGAAGACAATACTTGAGCGGCCGAGAAGATAGAGCTCAACCATTGCATTGAAGGCAGCGACGAAGACAGGAGGGCTTAGCTACCCTCATAAAGGAAAAGGAATGACGAGGCCAAGGTATTGAAGACAAAGGACAGAATATGGGAAGCGGTGCATAGTACCCATGGTCAGCGCCAGGAAGCATGGAAGACTGCAGAGGAGTAGTGGTGTGACGAAAAGCAGCTACCTCAAGTACAGATATGCCAACTGTCACTAATTAGGGTTTTGGGTTACTGTTGGGACAGGCCCATAGTGTTGTAATGGCAAGACCTTCGGGACGCCTATAAAGGGATGCATTTTGTAGTGTAAAAGGTTGGAATTTTGTGCATTTTAAGCCATCCAACTAGTTAGACTATTAGTAGTCTGTTAGTTCAATGTATTTTGTATTGTAACAATCCCTAGGGATTGACAGAGAGATAGAGAGAGAGTAAGAGTATATTGTAAGAAGGCAATATAGAGAAGAGATATAAGAGAGAAGGGCTCCAGGCTGTGTGTGGAGTTACCTAGAAGATCTCTAGCTGCATATGCGGTGTAGTAGAACTGTGTACCTCTGTCAAGTTATAATATAGAAACACAATTTTGTGAACGTAGCTTCTACCCTCGAAGTGAACCACGTAAAATCTGAGCGTTGTGTGATTGATTCATGTGATTGTATTTTCTTGTTATATCTGTCGTTCGTTACATGAACTTTGCTTACAGTAAATGTATGTATGTGTTATTCAGTTCGCAGCATGTTTAAAGGTTAAATGCAAGTTGAGTCTTTAAGTATTTTGCAGAAGAGTATATCTAAGTTCCACTTGAGATAGTTAAGAGTCGCAGTGTAAAGTGGCCTTGTTCATTGAGTCCTGTTAGTTGAACACCGCCATGCTAGGTGTGCTAAATCGCAGCGGCAGGATATCGCAGGGAGGCGATATCGCACCATCAGAGGAGCTGAGGTGCGCTGCGATCGAGGATCGAGCATAGGAGAGAGTCATGTGTTTCCCAGGACGTGACGATGCAATAAGGGATAAGGGTTAAAGTCAGCATGAGTAAGAGGAACCTACACAGCGCAGAGAGATATAGATATCACAGGCTAAGAAGAGCCGTGAGGCGTACATGGGATGCAATAGAACATGACCGAGACACCTGAGTCTTTGGTCAACCCATTAGAGTCACTTCGGGTGAGACTTTAGGTCGCTCTGTGGTTTGTCGCTGAAAGGGCTAGTTAGATAGGGGTGTTGTTGGTTAGTTATAGTAAACCCGGGTCTGCCCAGACCACCAACAAATGGTTTTGTTGCCGGTTTTGAACAAACTGAGCACTGATGTTCTGTTGGCATCCTACTAGAGATGAACTCAACGAGTGGGTTTGGTCTAACCAGAAAGAGTTTTCTGAATGAGAGAACAAGAGTCCTAGACTGAGTACAGAGGACTGGTTACAAAAATATATCATTACAGACCTGCATGCGATATTTTTTGCGGCCTTTGGAAATGAGCTTTACGACTGGCTATCAAAGTTGACTGATATGAGCATATTCAAGAAGAAAAGAAACATTGTCTAGACACCAGAGCTGATTTAGACCATGAAGAACCTTGATAATCCTATTACGAGAGTAGTAGACTTCTGGCTTGCGAGTGTGCTCGACGGCTTCGTCACAGAGTTTGCAGTCGACCAGACAAAAAGCTTCAACAAGGCTGAGCGGTACTTCTTCAAAGGATATCACGGTAAGTACCTAAAATATTTAAACTTGTCCATTAAGATGTTATTACATGAAAAAGGAACAATGGATCTAGTTTCAGATGAATAAGTAAAGATAGTAATGTCACAAGAGTTTGAAAGTGATTTTGATGACATTGGACGTACACGTAGTGGAAAGAAATACAAAGTAGATTTCAGATCTCCCATATTTGAAGACAGTTCAGATAGTACTAGACAACAGAGTCACAGTACCATAGATAGAATAGAAGGGGGTATCCCTTACCAGCCTTATACACCACAGAAATAGGCTGGGACTCAGCATAATCCCGTAGGAACTCCATCTAGTAGTTCCCAGACAGTATATACTACCGCTACATCACCTCCACCTACACCACCGAGTGGTAGTAACACAACAAATCAACATCCACCACACAGAAATAGAATGGGGGATGATATGAAGCTAGCTATATTTAAGGGTATAGGGACAGAGGAACCAGAGAAGCATTGGTTTCTATGTGAAGCCATGTGGACAATTAAAACCATCAATGATGATAACATTAAACTTGTATAGTTGATCACCACACTAAGAGATCGAGACTTAACCTGGTACATGAAGTATACCACGGTACCCAGAACACTTATCCAGGTTAGGAATGCCATGATTAAAGAGTTCAAGAAACCTAAGTCTGAGTCACAGTGCATTACAGAGCTTAAAGACATCAAACAGTTACCTACAGAGTCAGTGTGGGACTTTGATAAGAAATTTAAAGCCCTTATAGACCAAGTCAGCTTTGAGTTTGCGCTGGAGCAGCATAAGGAATGGTTTATTGCAGCACTGATCCCTCACATTAGACTTCCATTAATGTAGCAGAAACTCCAAATGCAATATGACATGTTGGAGATGGCGATGAAACTAGAGGCTTCCCCTCTAGCTGAAACCAGCACATGTATGACAAACCTGCAAAACCAGTTGGCTAATCTCACGATACAGATACATGAGCTTAAGAAAGGGAAAGAGGTTGCGTAAGACATATGGTGTGTAAAGTGTAAAGCACAAGGCCATAGTAAAGATAATTGTCCAGTATTTGTAGAATATCTAGCAACTGGGGCTCCTAACCCCTTACCACAGACCCATGGGCTGTGGTGTGAAATATGCAAAACAAGAGGAAATCTACCTCACTAGTGCCCTCTACTTCAAAAGTACGTGCAGACACATAAGAACTTATACCGTATCTTCTGTAAGTCAGTAGGCCATGATGAACACGATTGCCGAGCCTATGACCTCATGGTCAGAGCAAAGCAAGACTTGTATAGAGTCCAGTCAGAAACACAGGGTCCAGCAACAGAACCACAGCATGATCCGGCTTATGGTGGCCGTGGAGGAGGATTCAGAGGCTTTGTTCATGGAGAAGGATTTGACCGTGGTCGCGGACTAGTTACTTGTTACAACTGTGGAGTTGTAGGAAATTATGCTAGGGACTGTCAGAGCCCTACCACCACATGTAACTATTGCAAATCTTACGATCACGCTATAGAAGACTACCCTACCTTGATAGCTAAGATCAGAGAACCTAATCCAGTAGTACACCAAAACATCCAGCTTATTGCTACCGAGCAGGTAGAACCAGAACCAAGAGTCAACATTGTGACTCACAGCGGTGCTTCCACCAATGGGACATCGCGGGAGACTGAAAATACCACAGGTCAGGAGTGGGTGCGTAAAGCTCCTAACAAAGCAACACCACTTAACCTACAGAAGAGTAAACAGACATTTCAGGAAGCTAAAACTTTCTTTGATGACCCTATGCAATCAACATCATAGGTACTGCCATCTAGGGGCTTACTGCAGCAAGAACCTTGTGGTATTAGCCCTGAACAGATATCGCAGGCTACCACATTGGGCGCTTGCGATGAGGACGAGTTGGCAGGAAGTGTACAATCCTTCTTGCGTAGCTGTTTAAAACTCATGAGAAATGAGAAAGCCATTGGAGAACTTCAGTGCATTATAGATCAGTGTCATCCATCCTCTTCCATGAGCAGTGCACAGCGCGCTGTTCATAATATTATGGGACATACAAGAACAGGAAGAGAGATGCGACTCACAACACAGGTTGGAGAATTTGAAATGGATGAGGTAATCCTAGATCTAGGATCAGAGGTAAATGTTCTGAATAAGTAGACATGGGAACAGATGGGTAGCCCTAAGTTAGTCAGATCTCCTATCCATCTTAGATTAACTAATCAACAGCAGGTATCACCCCTAGGTCGATTATCGCAGGTACCAGTTGACATTGACAGAGTTCGCAGCTCTGCGGACTTTGAAGTTATAGAAATCATTGGCGACCATAGACCATATCCAGCACTATTAGGTATTGATTAGGTGATTGGTAACACGGCTGTTATCAACTTAAAGAGAAGACAAATGACCTTTGAGGATGCGCAGATCCGGGTCATCACACCGTTAGATCCTCTTTAGGGTCCTAGATACATTGAACCTAACTGAGCAGAGGAAGAGGCACGTAACATGGACAGTCTCTATCAGATGACTATGAACTAGAATGACTACATCAACCCAATAGTAGAAGGAAACATTAGTTGGCGATGCGACAGCTCATGCGCATCATATTCGGATGTTGGTCTAGAGAACTGGCAGAACAGACTTTACGAAGTCTCAGCACGTAGATGTACGTACATGACCAAGTCATTGTGATGGATTGTCGCAGAGGTCAATGAGCTTCCATCATTTCATGGTATAACAGATATCCAAGGCTTTCTCATGCAATTCGAACAACAGATTCGTCACGAGCAGAGGATCGCAGCTATGGACCTTGCAGTACGAGCCACGCCTGCAATATGGTGGTATGCACATAAAGAGAATATCACATCATGGGATGATCTTAAGAGATTGATGGTGATTAGATTCTCTACCGACAGAGAATATCTCTAACAGAGATACACAAGAGAAAGTGACCCCAGGTCAAATATTCAGACATGTGAAGAGAATTGGTCGGACATTCCCGAGGATGAATGGGTTCACCGATTCATTCACACTTTGGACACAGTTCCACGGAACTGGTACACAGAGACTGAATTGCGCAAGGGAACAACTACATGGCCACTTCTAATAGACAACTTTCTACTTACCTTCGCTTTTGAATCTGAGTATCCAAATGTTGATCAGGCCCTAGATGTAATAAAGATTAAGATATTTGAAGATTGCAGCATATTAGTGTCAGCTCAACTTGAGTGGGCCATTCAATTAGAAGAGGTGCTAGAGTGTTATAATTTTGCATCAAAACCAGAGGAGGAGGATGAGGATCCTCGCAACATCAACATTCTGGAGTTAGAAGGGACTCACGATTTTGATGGACCCAAGCTACAGATCCCAACAATCACAGATCCGATCAAGATTAAAAAGATCAACATTGGCACAGACACAGAACCAAAGTTTGCCTCTATTGGAGACTATTGGAACGATGAAACAGTTAGAAAAATTGCAGATTTGCTACATGAGTATCAGGACCTATTTCCCACCAAGGATAATTTTAGGGGCGAATTTTAGCCCAGTGGGCTATTTTTCCATGTTTTTCTCCCAAAAAATATTCGCCATTTTGCATTTTTTGAAGCCCTGTTTCGCCCAATTTTGATGGGGTAAAAATTTTTCACCCAAAAAATCGCCAAATTATTATATAAACGATATAAAATCCTTGGAAATTAAAATATTTTTTGAAAAATATCACCAATGATTTTATAGTTGGCGTTTTAAGAATTAGTAATATTCGCCAACATTTATACAGTTTTAAATAAGTATGATTCCTTAAAATCATCCCTGTTTCCCACCAAGTTTACAGAGATGAAGGGAATAGTCGGAGACTTGCGAGTCATGAGGATACCATTGAAAGAGGATGCTAGACCAGTCAAGTAGCGTCCATATAGATTAAATCCGCGTTACAAAGAAAAAGTTAAGGATGATATTGATAAGATGCTAGCAGCAGGCATCATTGAGCCCGTAGAAGAGAGCAAATGGGTTAGTCCCATGGTCGTGCAAGAGAAGAAAACCAAAGGAGACATCAGGATCTGTGTCGACCTACGTAAACTCAACGACGCATCGCTTCATGATCCATTTCTGACACCTTTCATGGATGAAGTACTAGACAATGTGGGAGGACAGGAGGTCTATTCCTTCACTGATGGATTTTCAGGCTACCACCAGATTAGAATCCACCCAGAAGATTGACATAAGACCACGTTTGCAACAGAATGGGGCTCATTCCAGTATACGATAATGCCCTTTGGTCTTAAGAATGCACCAGCTATCTTTTCTAGAGTAGTAGTTGCTGTATTTAAAGAATACATCCATAAATTCCTTGAAGTTTATTTCGATGACTGGACTGTATTTGGATTAATTGACAAACACATAGGAGATTTAAGACTAATGTTAGAGAAATGTAGGCAGTACCAGATCTCTCTGAACTTGAAAAAATGTATATTCTGTGCGCCATTTGGTATTTTGTTGGGTCACATTGTTTGCAGGAAAGGCTTGATGGTATATCCCGCAAAGATTATCATCATTGTAAATCTTCCAGCACCCAAATCAGTCAAACAATTGAGGACAGTACTTGGTCATACCGGGTACTACAAAAAATTCATCAAGGGATACGCAGAGATTACAGCACCAATGGAAAAACTGTTAAAGAAAGATGTAAAATTCCTATGGAATGAGGAATGGCAGCAAAGTCTATATACACTTAAAGAGAAGATGGTTACAGCACCTATCTTAGTATTTCCATACTGGACTAAGTCGTTCCATGTACATGTGGATGCATCTGGCATCGCACTGGGGGTTGTTTTAACACAAATAGGAGAAGGAGGTATCGATCATCCTATCGCATACTCCAGTATAAAGCTATCGACAACAGAAAAGAACTACACCACCACAGAAAGAGAAGGCTTAGATATGGTGTACGTGCTACAGAAGTTCAGGAACTACCTGTTGGGTGCCTCGTTCAAGATGTTTACTGACCATTCCTCATTGAAGTATCTGGTCAATAAGCCAGTGTTAGGGGGGAGAATCTATAGATGGTTACTCCTATTTCAGGAGTATGATTTCGAAATCATTGTCAAACCAAGAAGATTGAATGCCAGACCTGATCATCTGTCCCAAATAGACTTAGGAGAAGAGCCAAGTAATTTAGAGGACAATTTTCCAGATGCGCAATTGTTTTCTATCCAGATCGCAGATGAGTACTATGCTGATATCATTCACTTTCTCACTACAGGAAGGGCACCTGAGGAGTTTACCAAGCATCAAAAGAGACAGTTGGTTGTTAAAACAATAGACTTCACCCTGATCGCAGGACAGTTATACAAGTTAGGTGCAGATGAAGTCCTGTGCAGATGTGTGATGCCGCATGAAAAAGAGGCTTATTAGTGAAGCACATTCAGGTACCCCAGGAGGTCATTTCGCAGGAAAGCCGACTGCGCAGAAAATCCTGACCATAGGATTATGGTGGCCTATGATATACAAAGACACTAAGGACTTTTGCAGATGCTGTGATATCTGCCAGAGGGTAGGAAAACCTTCACGACGCGATGAAATGCTGTTGCGACGCAGATTACGTTGCGCGCATTTGACAAGTGGGATATAGACTTCGTGGGTCCTATCAACCCACCAGGAAAATGAACTGGTGTGAGATATATCATCACTGGAACAGAGTACCTCACCAGGTGGGAAGAGGCCAAAGTAGTAAGGAATTGTGATGCTACTACAGTCGCACAGTTCATTTTTGAAAACATTATCACTAGATTTGGATGCCCAGTAATTTTGATGAGCGACCAAGGTACACACTTCTCGAACTGCACCATTGAGGCCTTGACGGAAGAATTTCAGATACAGCACCATAAGAGCACTCCCTACCACCCACAAGCTAATGGTACGGTGGAGGCATTTAACAAGATTTTAGAAAACGCTCTTACTAAGATCTGCAACAGCCAAAGGAATGATTGGGACCTCAGAGTTAACGCTGTATTATGGGCGTATAGGACCACCTGCAAGAAAATTAGAGGACACACACTTTTCAGTTTGGTGTATGGACAGGAGGCTATTATGCCTATGGAGTATATTCTTCCCAGTTTAAGAATTGCTCAGATCACTGGAATGGTTGATACAGACACGGTGCAGGAAAGGCTAGCACAACTACTTGCCTTAGAGGAAGATAGATTCATCGCCGGGTTCCACCAGAAAGTACAGAAAGCAAGAGAAAAATCTTGGCATGATAGACACATTAAGAATAAGACTCTTCAGATCGGAGACCTAGTACTCCTCTATGATAGTAAATTTCTTAAGTTTCCAGGGAAGTTCAAGACGCATTGGTTGGGGCCATATCAGATACAGAAAGTTATAGAGGGAGGATCCGTTCAGCTCAGTAAACTGAATGGGGAGCTTCTTCCCACGATGATCAATGGTAGTAGGCTTAAGCTCTATAGTGACAGTCACTCCACCTCTCAGCCCTAACGCCGAGTCGCAAACGGTGCAGATGTTCAGTGTAGTGGAAAGGAGGCATCGCATCAGGAATTAGTCTACACTGGTAGGTATTCTAAGTATAAGGAATCGCATAAGGACGGTTTAAAAAAAAAGTAACGCTAAGATTGTTTTGAGCAAGTGATGCGGTGAGGCATCGCGGCAGCGCGATGTTTATCCGTGCCACGTACCCATTTTTTGTAACAAGACAGAGGGCTAGTCAAGTCACCTTCTAATAGGCAGTTAATGAAGAAATGACTGGTATATCTTACCATAGATTGGGAAGCATTATAATAAATTTTTCCAAATTTGGCAAATCTTCGACGAGATCGGCACCTGTACACACACGTTTCGAGGGAAATTGATTGAATTTCAGCATTTATTGAGGATCGAGATGATGGGTGTGGTCTCGTCCAAGCAATTAATATGACCGACGGGTTCATTCTAGATTACCGTTGTGTCTGGGATTATCGCCTTCAGAATAAAATCAGAAATTATTCATTTGGGAGGGTTACATTTGCAAAGAGCTGGGAGATATAGAGTGCATTGCTAAGTTTCCCCTGTCTAGAGCTAATTCTGTTACAGAGTGCTGTGATTTCCAGAGTTTGCAGCCATTGCCAATCCAAAGTATAGCACCGAGTGGGTTCTATCTGAGGAGGAACCTCTAGAAGCGATTTTGGAAAGGTTCGAATGCACTGGCCTTGCAGGTGTTATGACGACGCCGTCTAGAGGTGTCATGCCAAGTTCATCACAAACCAGACCATTGCCGAAGACGAGGAGCCACTCTCAGATAATAGACATATCCATTCCAGAGCTGGAGGATGAAGTTCATAACGTAGCAGACTACATCATGCCATGAGTTGAAGGCGCACCAAAGGTAAAAATTCCCAAGAGTGGTAATTTTCTTGTTCCTATACCACAGATTGATTCTTGAGTAAAGGAGAATGGAGATCTATTAGGATATGCTGCTATTGCTAAATTTGTAGATTATAACCTGGGTGATAGTAAGACATATCCCCAGTTCCAGCCGGATCATTATCTTACGATCTAGAAGAACCCAAGGACAGGTGCAGATGAATATGTTCCCATGGAGCATGTCCAGATTCTTGAGCGCTCAGGCCTACTCAATTTGTTAAGAATACCACATTTTAGACGTGGCGCAGATGTTAATGTCGTAGTGCGCATATTGATTTCATGCGTACATGGGGGTTACCTCTGGCTTGGTCACAAGATCGACCTGAACATCGACCTGATACACTGGATCACCAGGCTATCCAAGACTGGTAAAGACCCCAAGATAGATATAAAAGGAAATACCAAGGATTCCAAGCTATCACCAACCCTAGTCGCCAAGTATAAACTAAAAATAGGAGGCCAGGCTTACGACATCGCAAGCCTAACATATGATACACTTAGATTTACAGCTAGTCTGCTTGCAGGAAGACTGTTAACTAAGGTTTTCCCAAAGGAAGTCACAGGTTCAGTAATTAAGCTGGCCATACAAGTTGTAGAGGGGGAACAGTTCAATTGGTCTTTATTTTTGTTAAATATGTTTCAGCAAGATTGTTTGCAAGCTCAGGATGAGGCAACCCACCCTTTCCATTTCTTGTGGTTTCTGATACTCTGTGCATTTGTCGGGTGGAAGGAGCCGCCCCATACCCAATTGACAGCTAGCGAGTGGAGAACCCAGAGGTACATGCTACACAAACTTATGGGACACTAGCAACACAGCCAAGAAAAAGGTCAATGCGATAGTATTTTATGAATACTATAGGATGCTGAGAAACGTCCTAGAAGAAACACCATGGATCAGCAAGGAGATCGTGGATGCATATGATGATCGACTTGATTTTATGGTGGACCACCATAGAATTTACCTGAGGCCAAAAAGGACAAAAAGGGACGATTGGGATAATGGTTGGTTCAGGATGACAGCAAAGGATGTTGAGGGCATCATCAAATACTTTGGTGACAATTGGAAGCAAGCGTTAGAAAATACCACAACCCTACTATCAGGTACCGCACAGACAGACCCATTGGACAAAGTCAAAGACAAAATGGAGACCGAGATGCAAGATGCAGCACAAGTACCACTACCAGGAGAACAGAAGAAATATTCACAGCAAGTGCCACCTAAGGCACAGATGACAAAGGATGGAGAAGAAGAGATACCAGAGACACCGAAGAAGAAAAAGCGGAAAGTCACAAAACCACCTTCAAAGACTGCACTGACAGAGGATGATTGTGAAATAATTGCAACAAGAGCGCATGACACATTGAAGGACTCATTCGAGGTGATGCAGATAGTGCAGGCAAAAATACAGAGCACAGTAGAAAAGTAGCTTCTGGACTTAAAAGCAATTACTGAGAAGACTGCTATGATACAGGTTCCGCCGGTAAGGGTGACCGCAGGAGAAAGCTCAACACAGTCAATTTCCCGCGAGGAAATCATGGCGACAGATCACATGAACATAGTCTTGATACCACCAGGGAGCATCTGGTTCCCTGCATCAATGAAGGATGCACCAATACAGTTTAGGCAACCTGTCGAGGTTAACCTCACAGAGTTACACATTGATTAGTTACAAATGATCCAACAGCAACTAAGCACAGAGCTCAAAGGTAGAGAGCTCGCGACTTACAAATAGAACACGCAGCTGACGCAACAAAATGCAACACTCGCCACCAGATATCAGCAAAAGAAAGATGAATTAAGAACATATGAAGAAAGAGAACAGAATCTCTCTCAAGTCTTACAGAGCATTGCATTGGAGTTGCCCCAATGTAATATTGAGTTCGCCTTGCCTATCCCACAGAAGGTAAGAAGAGTTGCAGAAAGAGCAAAGGCTCTGGAGGAAACAGTCACCAGGATGAAAGAAACAATGGCCAAGATGGAGGAATACCACAAAGCGCAGACTGCTGAGCTCGAGGCTAGACCACCAGGAACCCCCCAGGAAGACAAGGAAGCTAGAGTAGAGGCCTTTCGACTCACTTCCGTGCAGATCAAATATCGCATAGACGATGCACTGTTGGTCCTAGCTGATACGATGAGCACATGGTCGGAGTTAGATGATCCTCCCGAGAAAGTATAAATCTAGCAAAGTATTCATCAGATAGAGGATACCACAACAGCAATGAAGGAAGAAATCAAGGGCCTAGCAGCTCTTTAGAAGATGAGAAAGACGACCGAGATTAACCACTTGCAGCAGGAAGCACAGTGGTTGCGAGCAAAGGAGATACACATCAATGACCTGCTTCAACCATATTAGGAATAGATCATAGAGCTAGTCGATGCGGTTGAGCAGAAAGTTGGGGAGTTCACTGCCACCACATAGGAAATTGATGTAGCAGAAGACTCCAGTATTAGTCAAGCTATGCTTGACTAGGCATAAGAGCATGTCACAGCTATGCAGGACGAATTCACAGGACTTCAGGAAAAGCTTCAGTGCACTTCACAGGAAGCTAAGGCGAAGCTACAGCAGGAGAAGCCTATTGGTAGTGGCCCGGGGACGAGCCACAAGTAAGTGTTAGGGGACTGTTGGAGCAGAGTCCCGCAGCTACAGGAAAAGCTTCCATTTTGGCGGATAGATAGTTTTGGAAACAACGAGGAGATAAGGTAAAGCTACGATGCCGTAGCATATTTCTAGCTATAGAGCAAAGCCAAAAACCATGACTGTTGAAACAGAGAAGTCAAGGAAGAAGACAGTACCTGAGCAGCCGAGAAGAGAGAGCTCAACCACTGCATTGAAGGCAGCGGTGAAGACAGGAGGGCTCAGCTACCCTCATAAAGGAAAATGATCGACAAGGCTGAGGTATTGAAGAGGAAGGATAGAATATGAGAATCAGTGCATAGTACCCATGGTCAGCATCGGGAAGCATGGAAGACTACAGAGGAGCAGTGGTGTGACAGAAAGTGGCTACCTCAAGTACAGATATGCCGACTGTCACTAATTAGGGTTTTTTGTTACTGTTGGGACAGGCCCATAGTGTTGTAAAGGCGAGACCTTCGGGCCGCCTATAAAGGGATGCATTTTGTAGTGTAAAAGGTTGGCATTTTGTGCATTTTAATCCATCCAACTAGTTAGACTATCAGTAGTCTGTTAGTTCACTGTATTTTGTATTGTAACAATCTGCAGGGATTGACAGAGAGAGAGAGAGAGAGTAAGAGTATATTGTAAGAAGGAAATATAGAGAAGAGATCTAAGAGAGAAGGGCTCCAGGCTGTGTGTGGAGTTACCCAGAAGATCTCTAGTTGCATATGTGGTGCAGTAGAACTGTCACTACCTCTCTCAAGTTATAATATAGAAACACAGTTCTGTGGACGTAGCTTCTACCCTAGAAGTGAACCACATAAAATCTGAGCATTGTGTGATTGATTCATGTGATTGTATTTTCTTGTTATATATGTCATTCGTTACATGAACTTTGCTTATAGTAAATGTATGTATGTGTTATTCAGTTCGTAGCATGTTTAAAGGTTAAATGCAAGTTGAGTCTTTAAGTATTTTGCAGAAGAGTATATCTAAGTTCCACTTGAGATAGTTAAGAGTCACAGTGTAAAACGGCCTTGTGCATTGAGTCCTGTTATTTGAACACTGGCACGCTAGGTGCATTGAGTCACAGTGGCAGGATATCGCAAGGAGGCGATATCGCACCATTAGAGGAGCTGAGGTGCGCTGCAATCGAGGATCGAGCATAGGAGAGAGTCGTGTGTTTCCCAGGACGTGATGATGTGATAAGGGAGAAGAGTTAAAGTCAACGTGACTAAGAGGAACCTGCGCAGTGCAGAGAGATAGAGATATCATAGGATAAGAAGAGCTGCAAGGCGTACATGGGATGCGACAGACTGAGACGCCTGAGTCTTTGGTCAACCCATTAGAGTCAATTTGGGTGAGACTTCATGCCGCTCTGCGGTCTATCATCGAAAGGTCCAGTGAGCTAGGGGTGTTGTTGGTTAGTTATAGTAAACCCGGGTTTTCCCAGACGACCAACATTCTCCAACCCACCATATTAAACTTGAATGGATTTTGGACCTTTCCTATCTTTCCACTTGGAGAAAAATTAGCAACTGGTTTGGTTGAGATTAAACCTTTTTAATCTTCAACAGTCTCTACCAATGAAACAGTCTATTAGATGTACTAGGAGCTTCAGTCAAATCAAGAGAAATCTGCTACAAACATATGAAGAACCATTTGATTTTGGAAACCAAGGGAATGGAAAAATGGAAAGGAAACATCAAATATCACTCACACCAATAACACTACAAGTCTACAACAACCCAAAAGATTCAAGCCAACAAGTCGTCATCTTTTTTTGCAATAGCATTGAATAGGCCCATAGGTGTCTCTAAACACCAAATAAGCTCTCAACCATGCACAATTAATTTGCACATGTTCATTAGGGGCCATTAAGATGGAATTTCAAGATGGCAAACTAGCCCCTAAGAAACATTATGCACCTTATTATTAGGAATATGTTTTAAGTTATTGATGGTTTTTATTACAATAAATGAAGGGCACTAGGATTTCTATTGATGAATTCCTTGAACTATATTTGACAAAACACAACCATCTTCTCCTATACCTATGAAGGTCAACAAGACGTAGTGAACCTTGTGTTATCTTATCTAGTTGGTGTTGATGTGTATTGGGGAACTAACAACACATAAATGCTAGTTTATATTATGTTGAATCTAAAATGGAAACATGTCGGGATAGAAAATATATATGCAACCATTGAAATTGAATAAAGTTTCACTTTTGCAGAGATGGATAGTGGATGAACTCCCTTAAACTCCTTGGCTTTTTTATGGATATTTCAACATTGTTGACACCTAAGAAGACAAGGAAGACATCCTTCTAGTTAGAATCCTAAAATACTATAAAACCATGATAAGATTGTATGACCCTTCAAGTATATGGATTCCTACAAGTTATGGTATTATTATTACAAATTTTGTAAGAGTAACAAGAGAGACCTCAAAAATCTCAGAAGGGACACATTGTCTCAGAAAAACACATTTTCTACTATAAATATGCTCAACATAGTTAATTATTAGTGTATTCCACACTATCCATCTATCATTTGAGGTACTTACAAAATGTGTATGCCTAAGGCTTGCTATATCATGAATTTGAAGAATCAAAGTTACATAAATTGCATCAAATTAATTTCAAAGGCCGAGGGGAAGAACCCTAAATTTAGTGGTGGAAAAATGAAAATGGCCATTTTGTTGAATTAACATCTTCAACAAAATTTAGGAGTACAACCATCAATCTGACCTACCTTCTTTCAAAATAAAAGAATCAATGCGGCCTACCTTCTTTCAAAAAAAAGAATCAATCCGACCTACCTTCTTTCAAAATAAAAGAATCAATCCGACCTACCTTTTTTTCACTATTGAAACAAGGTTGCCATCCTTTGTGACAGGGTTGAAGGTGGATGTTATTGTTGTTGACATTATCTTGAGATACATCAATGATCTGACCTATATGAGGTATATTGTTGAAGGACTGACTTGATTAGGGTATCCTCCAATTGCTTCTCATCACCTTACATGCATGTTCATCATTATATCCAGCTCCAATTTTCCTAAATGTGCACACTAGTCCCTTTTTTATGCCTAGGGTGCCTTCTCCACGGTTGAAACAAACCCAGTACCGATATTATTTATGTTGATATTGCACCCAAAATTAATTTCTTTGTGGCTTGTTGAGAATTAATTTGAGGCAATAACTTAGGGCAGAGGGTGGATGGACTATCCAGACACACCTGGAATGCTTAATCATTGCCCTAGATTAAAAGTGCTCAAGGTGAAGTTTTACTTCTATCTTATGATATTTATCACTGCCTAGAATTATCATTAACATGTTGTTATCCATTTAAAAGTGTGCAAAACTATCTTCACAAAGGTCCATGGAATTATGTATATTAGGATTCAAGATGATTTTTTCACTTCTATTGAATTCTACATGTCTGAATTCTATTGATGAAAACTTAAAGTATTATAATGAGAAATTACAGTACTTTACAAAAAAATTATAAAATCCAAGAGGCAACAGATAGAGAAACCAAGCATCTACTCTATAGGATCTTCAAGAACTAACATAATTCAAGTGATGGATGTATGCAGACTGCTGCAGACAGTATATCTCTACTCATTCGATTTCCTACAAAGTGGTGTAGCTTGCTTAGTGCTCCTCTTTGTTTATCATTTAGGTTCAACTTAACGGTGAAATCAACAAGTCTAGGAAAATATTCTAGTACATCTCCTAAATAGTAATGGACAAATAATGATGTTGGTTCTTGGATATCTTGTAGAGTGGATGTTTTAACCTTTCCAGTGCTACTCTGTAGAGCATAACACAACACTTCATAGAAGATTCTAATGGTTTTCTCGGACATCTTGGGGTATCCTAATCAATTTCATAATGATAGTTGGGAGGAATGCATTCCGAAATTCCATGGGAAATAGGATTATTCTAGGTTTCATGTTGAATTACATATTGAATCTCTTCCAAGGTTGAATGTGGCCCTGAGGATATTAAGATGAATATGTTCAATATATATCTTAACTTGCAAAAATGTGACATATGAAATTGGTATATATGGATTCCTAGTAAGGGTGTATACTCAATGGTAAATATTCTCAAGTTGTTATACAAGATATGTGATCCTATTCTTGATGAGGAATCTGTTGAGCATCAAGTTTACCCCGCAAAAAATCAAGACCTTGAAAAAATCCATGAAGATTCCTTTGAACAAGCCCCTATTTAATAAAGAACCCATTCTCCTATTATATTACCTCATCCCAAGAATCTAAATTAGATGGTCCATATTGTTGAGATTCTGATGAGGAATATTTTGTAGGCAAACCCTTATTCGATGATGAGATGAAAAGTGCATCCATTTATCCATTTCATGAAGATTTGGATGTTATATTTGAAATCAATAATAATAGTTTTGGGGACCACATATACTATTCATATATTGAAGCATCTAATGAGGAACCTAAATGTTTGGAACCTATAGAGAAACCAAGAATCCACTCTACAAGATCTCTAAGAACACACATCATTCAAGTGAAGTATGTATGCAGACTGCTGCAGACATTATATATCTACTCATTCGATTTCCTACAAAGTGTTGTAGCTTGCTTAGTGCAGCTCTCTCTTTATCATTTAGGTTGAACTTAACGGTGAAATAAAAAAGTCCAGTAAA
>LPNX011186911.1:122500-157823 GCA_001517045.1 Pseudotsuga menziesii | reverse complement strand
AATAAATTCCACAAAAATGTCCAATGAAGACATATTTCCTAAGTTTATCCATTTAATAAGGTAAGATGGTTGTATATTTTAACATTCTTGATATTCAAATGTTACATTGATTTTGTAATACTTTATCCTATATGTTAATAATCATCCACCATCTAATATATTTATTCTTGATCTTAGATGACGACCATGATGATGATGATCATCATCATCATCAATTTGATGAAGAAAATGATGATGATGATGATGAAGACAATGTTGACGATGAAGACGATGATGATGATGATGATGATGATGATGACGATGATCATCATCATCAATATGATGAAGACGACGATGATGATGATGATGATTAATATAATAATGATGATGAAGACAATGATGACGATGAAGACGATGACGATGATGATGATCATGGTGATGATGATCAACATGATGACGATGGTGATGTGGATGGTAATGATGGTGATGATGATGATGACGATGATAATGATGATCATCTTCATCATCATCATCATCATCATGAAAACAATAATAATGAACATGATGATGATGATGATGATGATCATGATCATGATCATGATGATGATCATGATGATGATTATCATGATGATGAAGATGAGGACGACGATGACGATGATGGTGATGATGATGATGATGATCATCAATATTATGGGGATGATGATGATGACGATGATGAAGACAATGATGACGATGAAGACGATGACGATGAATACAATAATGATGATGAAGACAATGATGATGATGAAGATGAAGACAATGATGATGGTGGTGATGATCAACATGATGACAATGGTGTTGTGGATGGTGATGATGATTATCATCATCATCATCATATTCATCATCATCATCATGATGAAGATGATAATATTGAACATGATGATGATGATGATGATTATCATGAGGATGAAGACATTGATGACGATGAAGACGATGATGATGATGATGATGATGGTGATGATGATGATGATGATGATGATGATGATGATGATGATGATGATGATGATGAAGACGATGATGAAAATGATGATGATGGTGATGATGATGATGATGACGATGATCATGGGGATAAAGATGATGATGATGATGATGATGATGATTATCATCATCATGAGGATGAAGATGAGGAAAAGCAATGAGTGCTTAAACAAATACCCAGGGTCTTCGTCTCTCCTTCCAAAAAGTACGATTCTATCCATGTGATTACAATGATTTGAAGTCGAACATGGTAGAAACCACTTGATTACCGGCCAATAATGTGAACCATTAACAAGTGTGAGGGAGATCACCATTGATGTCAATGATTCCCAAGGTACCCTAGTACAATCTACTGAGTGTGAATAGATGTTCTAATGTTGAATACCCAGTCGATTCTATCGATCAAAGGTCAATGATGTGAACCTATGTCGAGAGCGAGAGAATCTGTCATTAAGGCATACAGATATCAAGGTACTAAGTTTTTTTTCTAAGACTATTTCCTGGATGATGAGATGATGTTGATGGGGATAGTCTCGTTGAAGGAGGGCCATGACGAGTCCCACATCGATGACATGAAACTCAGAACATAGTTGTGGAAAAATGCAAATGTAGTAACCATAGGAATGACTCAAAAATATTGACACAGATACCATTTTGACTGCAGAGGAAAACTTATTCAACTTCCCTTTGAACATCGGGCGGCACGAAAAAATACTTGGTAGCATGACTAAACATGACAAACACACAGTGCAATAGTGGACAATACATTCTTTTGAAAAACTCAAAGGAGTGGCATGAATCATGAGAGTGGATTGTCATAGAGATAAGCTAAATACCCAATTGACTGAAATGATATGTAGACAAGTGCCATGTTCAAAGGTAACGACAAACTACTGCCATTTATTTGCAAAATTATTCCCTTCCCATTTTCCCCATCATGATTGATGAGTGCCTCTTTTCAGTTTTAACACTTAGTATAAGTCGTTCAAAGACAAGTCTAAACTCATGTTTTACAAACCTGAGAGAGGAGGGGTTCGTTCCCAAAAATAGGTCTCTCAATGTTTAATTTAATGAGTCTAATGAAAGAAAACTTGGTATCGTTCATGTTTAGAGAGTCTGAACGACCATGGAAGAAGACTCGAAAGGGTCCTTTTTCGTATGATTTAGTCCCTAAGGCCCAAAAAAGTATAAAATCATACCTTAGAGAACTCTTCCAGTCATGGTTTGCTGGAGTCTTCCTTTTTTGTAAATAGTCTATCCGAACCGAAAAAGAGATAACCTACCATCGGAGAGATGAATCTTCAAATTATTTAACGAGCGTGAGGAAGATATTATCGCTTGACAGTCTTTTCGTATTTAAGGAGGCTGAAAAGAGTTTAAAGAAGACTCCATTAGGTCTCTTTTCACTATGAGAGATTTTATGAGCCTGGAAAGAATCTGAAACGGACTCGAACCTTTGATACTGGGTTTCGAGAGCATGACCAAAGTGTCATAATAAACACTCAATTAATTTTTCTGTTTTATGGTAGTACAAAAAAGTCAAAAACATACTCCCAAGACTCTACTGCTGCTGTTATTTTATCCTACAATGACTCAAAACAAGTGTTAAATGCACCAATAACTAACATTAAGGGATTATGACTGATCAATTTTGAGTAATAAGCAATTTTAAATCAAACATATAGCATTTCAAACCCAAAAATGTGTATAAAAGTCATGTAAATAGTGAAAAATCAAATCATTTTACTATTTACCCATAGTGGAGAGCATTTGGAGCACTTTCCTAGTCGGATCTTTAGTTGCTGATATTGGGAGTTTACATTGTCGGATTCGAGTGCCGTCAGTTCCAGGTAACAGTTCAAACCCTACTCTTCATTTTCATAGTCACAATTTTCATTTTGAATGGTGTTTTGGGCTTGTATGGTAAGCCCTAAAATCGTGGGAGAGGGCACGTGGCTTATCCCTTGCGAGAAACACGGTACCTCACTAGAACCATGATGGAAACAAAGTGCAAAGGCGGTGCCACTTCCTATCTTCAATGGTGCACAAGCAGTGCCGGCCATGAAGATGTAAAATTATTGACATAAGCAAAAATAGATCATTTCTTTTGATTTGAATGATTAAGAATGATTCTAATGGGTGTTGTGATTGTTTTTGGCAAGATCTTGCTGATAAAAAATGGTGATATGGAAGGAAAGACAACATGATAACGATAACATTTTCCATGAAAGGAATGCGGGTTGCCTATCCACATTACAAGACTGTGGACTCCTAAAATTCTTCTGGACTCCCAGTATGGTATCACATGAGTGATTTATTGAGCATATACTCTGGATATGGAATCCGGAGCAACAACACTTTGAGGTTGAGGCTCATATTCTAACAGTTGAGGTAGAGGATATCTACTTCTTGACTGGACTTTCATGACAGGGTGCCCCCATCTTGCTGATAGGTTCCCAAGGAGGGGATATTACCACACAAGAGTTGATAGAACGTCACTGTATTCTAGGGACAAGGACATCGGGGAAGAAAATCCCCATAAGGGCAGTGATGAACGGACCTCTATGAACTGTATTGTTTACGATGCAAAGAGTGGTAGGAATCCAAGTAGTGCACCATATTTCTAGGGAACATATGCTCTATGCCATAGAGGCCATGGTACCTACAGTGTTCAACTAAGTGGAAGCCCTACTTCCGATATTCAAGGATCAGCTGCCCAAGTGTCGGCAGGGGGAACTAAAGCAGTTCAATTTTGGTTCCATTATATCCTACTTATTCTTTGAGTGGGTACCACAGATGAGACCCCAGGTGGTCTTTATAGAGCTGAGAGCACAAGACCCTCGCATACAGAGGTGGGTCCTAATTATGGCCCGTATTGGAGGGGGAAGGGGGAAGGTGAAGTTCAATGACCCATTCTTTCGATGGCTCAAAGATCAGATCCTCATGGTGGAGGATTATGCTTATGAGGGTATGGAATTCAGTGGAGACCCTAACCTACTGCTCCCACTTGGTGGACAGTGGGGTGACGTCAGTAAGAAGCAAGAAAACCTAAATGGAAATAGTGTTTTTATGTTTTTTAATGTTTTATATTTTATATGTTAAGTAACGAGACTTGAATATTTTCATGCAGACGTTGGAGCAGCACGGCCTGGGGGAGCTTCCCCATTGGATAGATGGTCTGGAGCCTACTTTGTACCATAGGGTGATGATGTGACTAGGGAGTTAGAGGAAAACCTAGAGGGGTTGAACCTAGACATCCATGACACTTCCATTAATGACCTCCCTCTAAGGTATTAGAGACCTACAGTAGGAGTACCGGGTCGGTTTAGTATACTGATACGTAGAGTAGCCAAGGCAGTGATGTGCTACCATGAGCATCACTAGACGATGTATGCATGATGTATCTACTGAAAGTTGATAGCTTTAGAATTTTGTATGGTGATTTTTACCTAAAATCCTACGTGTTTCAAATGAGGTCTTGTGACCTATTTTTTGTAAACATGTTCATATATATATATATATAAACTTATACCTAGTGTTTGTATGTCTCAAATGGTGGATGTATTTTACATGAGTTTTATGTGTCTTTAATTGTTTATTTACAATAAACCATGTTTGATTTTAATGTCATGAATGGGAAACATGCCAATCTAGGATGTAATTATCTAATGAGTCAGCAACTACATTATGTTCCCTAGGGATATGCCTATAGGTGATGGTTTCGATTGACCTTTCTAAAAAGCATACCCTCCGCAAGAAGCAGACAAGAACAGGATTTCTAATGGTATAAACATGGTTTAGATGACAAACCATGAGTTGTGAGTCCATCAAGACTACCATATTGCGAACATCTTGGGAGGAAACTTCAGTCAGAAGACCTATGATTGCTTGATACTCAACGATGTCTTTTTTAGTGGGACCAATAAAAATTTCTCCTGAACTGACCAAATATTCAGCTAGGGAATAGAGGACCCAAGCAGCTGAGGCAAGATTCAAGGTGTGGCATAAATCACCATCAGCAAAGCTGTAGAAATCCATCTGCTTTGCATGACTGTTATATTTGATTTTACCACTCGAGGTGAATCACACTTGTATGGCCTTCCCCTGTCTCTATGCAGACTCCTTAGACCCCTTGGACCATTTTTTGTCCTTTGATGTTTCCTTGACCATCCATAAAAACATGTGAAAAATGATACACGTGACTTTTAAACCCTTAATCACGTATATACGCAGGTTTGACCCCTAAAATTACGTACATCGAGATGTGTACAAAATCCAAATCCTTTTGGAGTTTTCCTTGACATGGATCCAACTCACTTGACTCCTGGCCTTCCCTATGCCTTGAGATCGCTTAGATTCAACCTTTCATCACCCCTTTGAAAAGCTATATAAGGAACTCTATGGTACATTGAAGGCATATGAGAGAATTGAGAGCAAAGAAACTATAGTCCATTGTTGTAGGAAATTATGCTTGAGTATGCATCCCTTTGTCCCTTGGAGCACTTTTGAGTTCTTCCCAAGCTTGTTATCGAGAGATGGAGGATTGAAGTGGTGGAGGCCCAAGTGGGAGATTCAGTTTCTCCGATTTGTAGACATGTCGACAGAAGTTGTATCCATTGTAATATCTGATTTTGTATTAATAGAAATATCTTTTCCTATGCAATAATGTGTGTTTGAATGAATATTTTATCCATGGATGTTTTCAAATTCTTATACATTGTTGATTATATATGCTAGAATAGATCTAACACCAATATCTATAGTATGCTTGTATTTTTTACTTGTTGTTGAGGAAGTAATCTATCAATTCAAGCTGAAATTGGAAAGCTCAACGGGGATCTACTTCAACCGTCTGGAATAAGGTACGAGGTTTGATCCTTTAGTGTTAGATATTTAATTTCTATTGCATATTGGAAAGGATTGATTTCTGGAGTCAAGCTGTCTGTTGTGGTACCCCAAGCCATAGGAATTTCTCTCTGTAACAATGACCAAAACATGGTATAAATAGATGTGGACACTAAACTCAAAACCATATTTAAAATACTCAAAGCACACTAAAATTCAAGCGATATACATATATACAAGATACTATTCAAGAAAGACCTAGTTATAGTACCTCTTCAGGTACAACCCATTGTGAGGTTTCCCTAAAGGGATTCCATTATAGTCAATGAGCTCGTAGGCCCCTTTCTCTAAAACTTTAGAAATGAGGAAAGGACCATACCACATGGAATCGAACTTTCCTTTCCCTAGTTTGTCATATCTCTAGTCGTAAGTCAAAACTAGGTCGCTCTCGTTAAAGGTATGAGGTTGGACAGATTTATCATACTGAGCCTTGACGCGTTTCTTGTGTGCCTCATTAGCCAAGGCAGCATCTCTTCGAGTTTTGTCAAGGTTTTTTAAGTACAAAAATCTCTCTTCCTCTGTGGAAGTGTCTGGGATAATTTCGATGAAAAGTTTTAAGGATGGAATCTGACATTGAATCAGTAAGATAGCTTCAAGTTCATAGACAAGCTGGAAAGGTGTGAAACCAATAGATATTTTCATTGAAGTCCTGTAAGCCCAAAGAGCGAAGAAAAGGATGTGGTGCCAGTTGGATTTATGATCTCCAATGATCCGATGAAGCATAGTTTTCAAATATTTGTTAACGGCCTCTACCTGACCATTAGCTTGTGGATAATATGGCATAGAGTTTTCATGGAAAAAACCTAGCTTAGAACTTCGTTCCTCCATCATTTGATTACGGAAATGTGATCCATGATCAGTAACAATGGACTGCAGGACTCCAAATCTAGCTATGATATAATTGAACAAGAAGAGAGCGGCAGTCTTACCATCTTCCGCATATGTAGGCATGGCCTCAGCCCATTTTGTAAAATAGTCAACGGCTACGATGATGTAACCATGCCCCCCATCTGAGGTAGGCTTACAATGCATATAATCAATCCTGCATTTGGAAAATGGGCCAATGGCAATGATGGGGTGTAGCGCAGCGGGATCCAAGAACCTTTTGGGATAAAAATGTTGACAAGGTGGGCATTTCTTAACAGCCTCATGACATTTTTTAAAGAATGAAGGCCAAAAATAGCCAACGCGAAGGATTTTCTGGGCTGTAGCCATCCGATATAAATGACTGCCACATGCTCCAGAGTGGCAATCATTCAACACATGTTCAGCTTCCTCATGGGTGAGGCATCGCCGAAGAATAGAATCAATCCCACATTTATACAAGGTATCATTCAGGATGAGGTAGTATTTCACATGGTGACAGATACAGCGGTGATCGTCACAGGATAGATTTGGCTGAAATATTTTTGTTTGGAGATACATAAGAATATCTCCATACCATGGGTCAGTAGTAGTTATTAGGAACAGGAATTCATCGGTAAATGAATCACTGGGCTCAAATTCCATCGAAGCATAGCGAAGATCACACATGATCTCAGCAAAGACCAAGGATTTCTTTCATGTGGCTTTGGAAAATTCCAAATAAAAATTTTGTAGTATGACTATCCATCGGGAGTACTTTTCCCCGAGCACCTGACGAGTCAGGATGTAATACATAGGGTTTTGGTCTACCAATACAGTGGTTGTGCGGAGCAAAATGTAGTGACAAAATTTTTGTACAGCAATGATTGTGTCTAATGCTAACTTCCCCACATGTGAATATCGGGTTTTAGAATCCATAACATTCTTACTGGCATAGTAAATCACGTGCTCCTAACCGTTGGTGTTTTCCAGCACCAAAACCATAGTGATGGTAGTAGTGGAGGCAGAAATATAAAAGAGAAAGTCCTTTGAAAAATCCGAGGGGTGTATCATGGGTGAATGAGTCAGAGCTTGTTTGATATTATCAAAGGCACGTTGGGCTTGGTCATCCCAGAATAATGGAGTGTCCTTCTTGAGGAGACGCATATAACCGTGCATTTTCTCTGCAAAATTACACACGAAACGGCGGAGAAAGTTTTCCTTCCCTTGCAAACTTTGGAGTTCGAGAAGATTGGTTGTGGCTGGTAGAGCTAAAATGGTGGCAATTTTCAAAGGGTCTATCCAGATGTCATTCTTAGAGACCACAAAACCTAACAGATGTCCTGTCTCAATGAAAAAAACACATATATGCAGGTTGAGCCATATATTATAGTGACGACATCTTAGGGAAATATCTCTAAGATGACCAAAGTGGTCTCCCATCACTATGAATGAGCAGGGAGGTCATCAAGGTACGGTTCAGCAATATGCTTAATATCATGAAATGCATAGGACATCGCACGCTGGAAAGTGGCTCCATCATTTTTCAATCCAAAAGGTAAATTCCTATAAGAAAAGGTTCCCCATGGGTAATATCTCAATTTGATTATAGCCAGAAAATCCATCCATAAATGAGAATATGACACTTCCAGCACAGTTGTCAATAATTTGATTGATATGTGGAGTAGGAAAGTTGTCCTTGGGACAAGATTTATTCAAGTCTCTAAAATCGATACAGACTCTAATGATGCCCTTCTTTTTATTGACAGGGACAATGTTCGATACCCATTCCGTCAGGGGTACGGGATAAATAAACCCAGCTTTGAGAAGTTTCTCTATCTCAGCTTTAATAGCTGTGGCCTTTCGTGGATGGACTTGCCTTAGTTTTTGTTTGATAGGTTTTAATTTCTTGGACCACAATGGATGGGTCTATACCCGGCATTTCTTCATAAGACCAGGAAAAAATATCATATAATTCTTTGAAAAGTGCCTTGTATTCTTCAGATTTGTCTGTCGAGTAGTTCTACCGAACGTGAACATGCTCGATGGTACCAGGATTGGCTGATATGTCAATCGGATTTTTCTGAGTAATGTTGCAAAGGTTTCCTTCAGAATCCATGTCTTGCAACAATATAGGACTTTGAGGTGCTTTGACAATATCAGTGGAAAACAAGGATGCAAAGTCATGGTTAATCGAACTAGTGTTGGGGAGGAACAGGGATCTATGATGATGATCCTCCCAAATGGACTCATTCATATTCATAATCTCCATAATGGATTCGTCAAAAAGAAAATTCTCAGAGAGATAATTCAAAACAGGAAGAGATGGTTCTAACCAGTAAGGCAGGTGGTAAGGATCTGAAGCCACCAGATGAAGGTCATCGATGTGATCATCGAAAAGGGTTTGAATGGTGTTGTACATTTATTGATGTGGACTCAACAAGGTGGACTCAACAATTTTTTATCCCTTGGGCTCACAATCAAATGAAGCAATCATATTCACTATCGTTGTATCTGTGTTAGGAGGAGTGGACGGAAAAATACCCATAAGGGATGAATCCTTCAACATGTCTACCCCAATTGATTGGTAAGGAGGAAAGGACTGGCCTAACATAGGGATGTTATTAGCTGTAGAACTCGTAACATCCGGCGTATAGAAATCAAGTTGATCAATGGTAACAATTATCCCTATATGTGGAAATTGGATTGTTCGGAATACTGTCTAAGAGACAGCAGTCATGGTGTAAAACCAATTTCTTCCTAAAAGGAGGTTGTAATCTAATGCGACGTCCACTACTTCTACTTGAATAGAAATATTTTTTCCCCCAAGCTCAACTGCAAGGGATGATATGAGACCATGGGGCTAGAAACCTCGTCCATCAAAGGCCTTTAGAGTCATAGGTGATGTTACAAGATCGGGAGAGCTGATAGCTTTCCAACAAGATAGGGACAAGACAAAAGTTGAAGCTCCTTTGTCTAATAGAGTCCTAAAGACTTTCTTTCCGATTACTTTCGTGATGATTTGGAAAGCATATTTGTGAGGTAGTCTAGACTTAGAGTTCTTGATATTGAAATGAATCAAATTAGAATTTTCCGGGTCTAAAGCTCCTAATGCAGTTAACAGGTTTTTGCATTGTGTAGGACAACTTTGGAGCACTTCCAAGGTAGACATTGCACATGGTGCTTGAGCAAGATCTTCAACTACATTATAAAATTGAGCAGCTTAGGAATTAGGGTTAAAAAAATCCTTCCTAAGAGTACTCTTGGGTGGATGCAAAATCATATCAAGAGTGGGCTTCTCAATGGTTATGGGGACAGTAGACGAGGATTTAGGAGAACTAGTAGAGGGAGCTTTCCTTGAAGAAGAATGGTATTCTTTATTGTTTGTGGGTTTGTCATAATTCTGACTTCGAGTTTGCAGAATGATGGTATTCGAGGACATCATACAAATTTCCTTTGATGAACTAGAGTTTCCCTGATTAGACATGTGGTCTATCAGTTGTTGTTGAGAGGGAAAAGGATCTGTGAGAACTGCAGGTGCGGGATTTTTTTTCAAAAATTGAATGATTTCGTCTCAGCGGGGACACTCTTTTGTAAATGGTCACCTCCACATAGAAGACATGGATATTTCTTTTTATTTTCCCTTTATCGCTATCATTGTTGGTTGGTTTTGGGTTTTCCTGTTGGTTTCCCAGTTTTTTATTTTTAATTTTACCTTTATTTTTATTATTTCTAGAGGTTTGAATATTCTGAATAGAATTAACCTCAGTGGAAACCTTGGGAATCGAAGGATTAGGGGTGGCATTCTGGGGTTGCTTGGCAGGTTTTGATGTTGACGGGGACTGGATTGAACCGACAATCCCATCAATAGGGACTTCTATTGGTGGCTTTGCGGAATCGGTGCTTGGGCAAGGAGCTTGAGAAATAAAGTCATACAAACTTCCAGAGTAGGAATAGACCAAGTCCAGATACTGGGGTCAACTAATGGCTTGCTCTTCAGTTATGGTACCGCCCATAGCCACTTCTTGGGAAATCAGAGGCAACAAAGATTTGGTAAACCAATCAGCTAATAACTGAACCAAAATAGGAGCCTTAATAAGTCTTCTCTGCCTTCTCCACTCATGGATATGATCGGATATATGGGTGAATGTGTTCTGTTGCAAAGAAGTTAAGAGATCAGTACCCATTTCATAATGAATAGGAAGATGAAAGTGTGTAAGAAATACAATTGCCAATGAGCCAAAATACACAAATGAGTGTTGTGGAAGTTCAATATACCATTTCGCGGCTATACCGGCCAAAGTTCACTGAAAGAGTCTTAAACGAACTGAATCATCCATAAGGGAGTTTGAAGAACACCACAGATGGAATGTCATGACATTGTTTTTTGGATCATCTCCCTGCTTCCCATCGAAATTTGGAATGTCCGATGGTAGCTTTACCGGAATGGGAGGCCACGAGGGGTTATGTTGAATGGGCTCATTAATCAACTTGGACAAATCCGGCAAGTCCAAAGTTGCTAGGAAAGGTAGCTGATGGTTAGGTTGCACATACTAGTAATATTGATATGGCATATAGTTACCAGTAGAACCGTAAGTAGAATGATAGACAGGTTGTTGTGATGAAGAACTACCGAAAAACCCATTCACAGGGGATTGATTTCCAGGATCATGACCATTAGGACCACTAGGGCCTCCAGGACCACCAAGACCATTGAGACCACCAAGACCACCGGGACCACCAGACCCTCCAGGGCCATTAGGAGGAAAGCCACCAGGCCCCCCAGGACCATAAGGAGGAAAGCCACCAGTCCCTCATTAGAGGAAATTTCAACTCAAAATGGGCCTCCTAAAATGAACTAATAAAATAATAGTTAAAATAATAAAATAATATTTATTAATTTTGGAGGAAGAAAAGAAAAAAACTACTTTTTTGCTGGTATTTTTGACATATCTCCCTGTGTTTTTACTCAAATTTTGATCGGGAGAGCTCATTGGATGCAGAATTAAATTCCGCATTCCGCATCCAACGAGTACCCACTCGGCATACTTTTGACGGACCCCGCTACCCCAAAAACAAGAAATACCTGAAAAAATGGAATGATGACATCATCATTCTATTTTTTCAGGTATTTATTGTTTTTGGGGTAGCGGGGTCCATCAAAAGTATGCCGAGTGGGTACTCGTTGGATGTGGAATTTAATTCCGCATCCAATGAGCTATCCCGATCGAAATTTGAGTAAAAACATGGGGAGATATGTCAAAAATACAAACAAAAAAAGTAGTTTTTTTTATGATAGCTATCCCCAAATTTATATTAAAAAAGTGTTTAAGACCTATACGGTATTTCAAATTTAAAGCAATTTCATTGGCTAACACATGATGACATGGAATTTGAATAAAAGTTAAAAGGCCCATTTTGAGTTGAAATTTCCTCTAATGCCAAGAGCATTAGGCCCCCCAGGACCATAAGGAGGAAAGCCACCAGTCCCTCCAGGACCATTAGGCCCCCCAGGGGGAGGTCCTCCATAAGGCGGTCCTTTGGCACCTCTGGTAGTATGTATAGGTATCCCTCCCATAGCTGGCATGTAGGACCAGTTAGGTTTCCCCCATGGCATGAAAGTATTACTAGGATATGGAATTCCAGCATAAGGCCTTCCTATAAGATTGGGTGGATAATTAATGTTTCCTACAGGTATTTGATTTCTTGTATATCCATAACCCCAATAGGTTTGATTGGTTACAGGTTGTGCCCCCAAGGGCTGAACTAAACTAGATGGGGGATTAACCACATTACTATGGGTGGGAGGGACATAAATTGTAGATTGATCTATACCAGAGTTCTGTCCTTGACTAGATACAATTCTGGTGCCAAATAATGTACGTCATCCCGAGGGTTTCCCCCCAACACTAGAAGGTAATGACCAAACAGGAATTGAAGGTTGAGCCCCAGGTTCGGAAGACCTAGGAAGATTGGGAACATACATAATATGGGAGGTGGTGGCATTGGTAGTTTGACTTGGGTTGTGTGGACTTACTGTGCTATCTATAATTGGTTCAATGGGTCTCATAGAATCGACAAGTGAACGATATTCCACAGGAACAGTTGTGGAACGTGATGGTGGTGTGCCCAATATGTCATCTATTTTCTTTTCCATCTCTTGTGCACGGAGAATGGTTGCGTGGTATTCTCTACGTTCTTCTTCATCTGGATAAACTTCTTCAAAAAAGTTTAAACAGGTGCCAAATGAGGTAATGGCCTATCCTATAGAGGTATACCAAAATGGAGCATTGGGACCATAATCTGGATGGGTAGTATCATCAACTTGACCTTGTATGGGGGAATGTAATGAAGTATTACCCAGAGAAGGTTTTTGGACCAAGGGAGGTGAGTGTGAAGGACATGGTCCTCTACTTTCTGCAACCACATTATCTCCCACTTGGGAGGTGGTAGCAGCTCCTTGGTCGATAGCTTCCATTAGATTTTCTCCTGAAACAAGAATAAAATCGGGTGGCAAGCCCCGTAATCTTTTGGATTTTCTTAGCTCAGCTAGTTTGTACAGCTCCTATCTAACCTAGGGTCTCAAAAACTAGAAAACACACCAAAAATTTCCCTACTCAAGCTATAGGTCAAACAAGTAAAATTAAAATGACAAGAGGGGTTCATATAGTCAGGTCTCTCACCAGGATTGTCAAGAAGGTGCCACTCACGATATACCTCAAGGGTACGTGTGTAGTAATCTCCCCGAATGTTGTTTTCAGTGTATGGCTCCAAGAAATATGGCCAAAGTTCTTTCCTCAGATGGATAAAGTATCCTAGTGGGGTCTCCTGATATACGCAAGGTACATGGGAGCTCAAATTGGTAGTAGTGTTGTCTAATGCATAACCATACACAAGGGGACTTTTGATATACAATCAAGTACGTGAAGTACCTTTCTATATACCTCAAGGGTACATGAAAGGTTGTTCGATATACCGATGGTATGTGGAATAACCACGCGAGTCCCAAGATGTAATGCGGACAAGTAACGGTAGCTCCTATGCTTAACGACGCCCGAACACGTCTCTAACCTATCACTCAAATTGCTATGTAAATTTTAACCTATAAATACCATTAATTTTAAAGTGGAAAGTTAGGTGAATGCATGGAGTTTTGACAGAAAAAGTAAAATCATGCAATATGCATATGCAAATATTTCACTTTACCATTCGTGGTATGCCTACCCACGGGAGGGAAAGAGAGTGTTTTCTTTTGCTTCAAAACCAAAAATTTACAAACAACAATCTTGAACACAAATCAAAGAAAAGAAGCACTTTCCAAAATTATTTCTCTTTTATGAAAGCAATCAGAAAAGGAGGAGTCTCTTTTCTTAAAAGAAAAACAAGAAGCACACTATATGCATATGCACTCTATTTTTCAATTTTTCTTAAAGCATAGATAGATCTAACTTAAAACTACAATATATATTTTTTTGTTTATTTTGATGAGATAGTACAAATGCAAAAGAGACAAAAGAACATAGAGAATCTGAAAGCTTGTGAGGCCAATCATAGATCCAATGTCTTATGCTCACTAATGATAATGACCTAATCTCAGTAAAAAAAATTCTTTTTAAACAAGCAAAAAGAAGTCTTCTATGGGAACAAAAAATGAAATCAAGATGCTAATTAAATGTTTTTCCTTCAGTCTATATAACAAAAATAAAAAGAGAGCTCTCTAACACCTAATCTTTCAAAAAAGAAATCCTTTCACAAAGACAACCAACAAGCACGGAAGAAAATGGACAATCAACAAGCCTAATCTAGCTTTTGAATTCTTCAATCAAACTGATCTTTTACCACAAAATTTCAAACCATAAGCATCAGAATCTAACACATAATCTTGACAATGCAAGGCTGAAAGCAAATCAACTCAATTTTTTTGCAAAAAATGAGAAAAAAGTAGTCTTGGAATAAGGCCTACCTGGCACCACACTGGAGGTGTCTTGATAGAGTGGTTATGGACGAGCACCACTTCTGGATAACATGACTAAGGCAGTGGCACTGTGTGCTGCTAACCGGTTTTAGATGATGGCATCGCTTCTCGCCAACAGCATAAGAGCAGTTCCCTATATAGATCCAAAACACAAAGGAGAATGACAGATCTAGTTAGAAAAAGATCATATCAAGGTAAAAATTGATGGATTGACAGTAAAAAAGAGCATAAAAAGTTGAAATACTTCAAATCTGAATAGATCTGAAAGTTTCAAACCAAAATTCACTGAGCCATATAGCAGATCTGACTAAAGAGAGTTGGAGATGGAGCCTGGATTCGAACAAGAGTTTAAGAACTGAGGAAGATCAGATCAACTGATATATGTATCTACTCCCCAGCGGAGTCACCAAAATTGTAACAAGGAATATTTCACCTTTTGCAGACAAAAGTTGTTCCTCTGGTTTGAATCATTCAGATCCAGAACAAATGAGTGAAAGACAAAGGATGAAGACCTTCCCTGGATATCATAGACACTTGGAATGTTGCTTCAATAGTGAACCTGTGTACCTGCAAATAGATCAAACATGAAAAAACATCAAAGATACCAGAAAATCATATACTTATCCATGTTAGTGAGTAAGGAATCTAACAACATGTACATGCAAAATCAAAACAACAGTAATGTGGGATAGAAATCAGCTTTGCATTAAATGTGTATGGAGAAGTTTACAACCCATCAATCCTTAGTGTCGACAAGCATCTCCACGAGACAAACACTTCATCCCCATAAGCTCCAACTTTTCTCTCTATACTCTTTAATGGCTTGGGCCAAGTGGTCAATCCAACATCATAACAATACCTCTATAGTTCTCTCCCTCAACCATGGACATGAGCTTGTATTTATAAGGCTCAATGGATAGGAATAGTTGAGAGATTTGTGGATGAGATGGCCTCTAAGATCCTATGATGGCAGATCCCGAGCTCAACTGACCCATAATTATAGGGATAAGGGAAGACACGAGGCTCATGATCTGGAAGCCTCGAGAAACTTCTCTTTTTCCCATTTTACCTAGGGTACCACTTTTCTTCTCTTATGACAGAGCGGTTTAGATGAGAAACACTTATGGACCAAAGGCCATAGGCGGTGGCATTGCTTATGGCAAACATGGTGCAGGTGGTGCGAGCAAGGTACCGCTCATGGTTCACAGGGAAAGCGTGGTGCTAAGTTTTTTCATGTAGAATTGACAAATAGAATAGGTTTACACTCTAAGTGTTGGGATTAAGGGAAAACATGTAAGTCAAAGGTCTTATCACATGGTGGTGATAGGATTTGGGTATAACACCTGGAGGTTCTCCTTTAATGGACAATCTCCTTGAAAGAACATATCTTCACATTCATCTACATTTACTTTGAATAGAAGTGATACAGAGTTGTTTTGTTGGTCACTTCCCTCAAAAATCATCTTTGACATGAGTTCCTTTTTCAAGGAATCTTGGTTAATATCTTCTTCCAAAGTTCTAGGTCACTTATCCACTCTATATTGGCCCTATTATTCACTTTCTTGGCCACTCCTCTCTCCTTACTCTACACTCGTTGTTGTTGTAACCCTTAATTTTGATGGTTGTAAGTGGTTTTTAGTTTTCCCATGAATGTTGTTGTGATGTTGTAGATGATTATCCATTTTACCTAATATTTTTTATGATCTTTTCCATCATTGCTAGGGTGCACATACTATTGTTTATGGCTTCTTAAGATTGAAATATTAAGGGCCTAAAAGTGCCCAGATCTCATGTAGGACCCTTTAAGAGTCATAATAACAACTATTGTTAGAGGATTTTATTCTCCAAATGATAAACCAAAACCATACTTATCGGTTAATATTTGTGTTGGTATGTTTTTCTCTCTTCCATAATTTATCATACTAATGGGATTGTGACTATCCAGTGAATGCCTTATTTGCATAGTGGCAATCCTACAACACTACACTGTAATTTCTTATGACTAAGTCATTAATATTCACATGGTTATTAAATATCCATCTATAAACCACTATTGTGGTTTCATCATTTCTCCCATTCACGAACAAAAAATTAGACATGACTTCTCTCCCTACATTAAGTCCACGTGCACATAATGACTAGCTTTGGTACTTCCTAACTTTTTACTCTTCCTTTTGAAAACAAAAGTGAAATATGAAACAATATCCTTACTTTCAAGATCTTGCACAGTTGATGTCTTTTATCGAACTGTATAAGTACTTTGTTCCCAACGTAAATATTTTGAGAGTTACGAACGAAGGGGAGAGAGATGAATGGTTGAAGGACTCCAATGGAGGATGAATTGATGCCCTGTTCTTCCTAACCAAATGTCCTTTTATAATGAATATTATCCCCAACTTATCATTGATTTGTAGTCTTCTATTTTTCACCCATACTACTAAAAGAAACACAATTTTATGCCGATCTAGTTTGTATCTTCATGTCACAAGTTCGACCTTGTAGATGAATATGGAACCCTAGAAGGCAATGTTGATTTGGAAATATGATTTTACAATGTTTCATCCCATATTTAAGACAATATTGGAGAGTAAATTATGGTATAACATTAACATATTAATTTTCAATGCTAAGGCAACGCTAGGTTGAATAGAGTTGGGAGACTTCAAGTAGGTACCACCAAAAGAATGGAAGAAATCAGACTAGCTGCTACAAGCATTGTTGGAGGCATATTTCACAGTGGTAACCTACATCAATCATATATATATAATACATGGTGGTGAAGATTTTACATTTCTAGATCTGCTACTTGGCACATTCAGGAATGAAAACAATGTTTTAAATACATTTATATTAGTCTGTAATATTTGCTGATTTATTCCTTTTAGCTTGTCATGATGATGCTTGTTTTCCCATATTAGTTTTCAACCGTAAGGAAATGCTAACTTGTTTTTCCATATTAATTTTCAACCCTAACGAAACCCTAAGGAAATCCCATAGTAAAAAGAACCAAAAAATACTATTCTGCACAAATCAAAAGGCTCTTAAATTAATTGTATCATGCCTTCCTCAATTATTTGATGAATCCTTTGAAATTGTCTTGTAAATATAATGAGAAAAGGCTCAAAACACTTACCTAAAGAGATTGTTTCCTTTTCTATTTATCATTAATTTCTATGATATGTGTTTCAAGTGATGCTAATGTTGTTCATACTATGTTATTCTCTTGTCAATTTCATAATAGGGTGGCATTAAATGGCTTGCATTCTACTTTGATCAATCTAACAAAGTGTTTTTATCCAACCAACCAGATTAAACTTGAATGGATTTTGGACCTTTCCTCTCTTTCCACTTGGAGAAAAATTAGCAAATGGTTTGGTTGAGATTAAACCTTTTTAATCTTCAATAGTCTCTACCAACGAAATAGTCTATTAGATGTACTAGGAGCTTCAATAAAATCAAAAGAAATCTGCTACAAACGTATGAAGAACCATTTGATTTTGGAAACCAAGGGGATGGAAAAAGGGCAAGGAAACATCAAATATCACTCACACCAATAACACTACAAGTCCACAACAACCCAAAAGATTCAAGCCAACAAGTCGTCATATTTTGTTGGAATAGCTTTGAATAGGCCCATAGGTGTCTCTAAACACCAAATAAGCTCTAGACCATGCACAATTAATTTACACATGTTCATTAGGGGCCATCAACCTCAAAGTTTTTCGATATTCTAGTCATGTTGAATGATAGCTTTGTCTTATATAATATGGAATCGGTCATTACTCTCACTCAATGAAGGTAACATTGTGGAATTTCAAGATGGAAAACTAGCCCCTAAGAAACATTATGCACCTTATTATTAGGAATATGTTTTACATTATTGATGGTTTTTATTATAACAAAATGAAGGTCATTAGGAAACTACTACATTTCGACCAAAAATCCGACGGCCGTATTGTCGGATTTTCGACACTTCCCTGTCGCATGTACGACACTATTGATTTTTTTAAGCATCGGTGGAGTGTCGTCGGTTATCTGACATCTTTCCAATCCGTCGGTTAAGCGACAACTCAGTTTATCGTCGGTTAAATGTAAAGCGTCGGTTATCCGACACTTATAAAGCGACGGTGACGAATTTTTTTTAAAAACATTTACACCTACAGGCGTCGCTTAACCGACACCTCCCGGAAATAGGCGTCACTTAACCAACACCACCCAGACACAGGCGTCGCTTAACCGACACCTCCAGGCGTCTCTTAACCGACACCTCCAGGCGTCGCTTAAGCGATGGTATTTTATTTTTTAAAACACACAAGCGTCACTTAACCGACACCTACAGGTGTCGCTTAACCGACACCTCCCGGACACAAGCGTCGCTTAACCTACACCTCCAGGTGTCGTGTAAGCGACAATATTGTATTTTTTAAAACACACAGGCATCGCTGAACCGACACCTACAGGCGTCACTTAAGCGACGGTATGGTATTTTTTTTTTAAATATATTGTGAAATTACCAAACTTCCTATGATATATGACTAGGCTTCCTTTAGAAAACATATACATAGAATTACCTAGTCCCTTTGTGTTTCCCATCATCTAGCCATATCTATGCAAAAAAAAGATTTTTAGACAAGACTCATATGAATTACATTTTAGCAAAAGCTGGCATGCTTCTACCAAATCCACTTCTAGTTACTAGAAGTATGAGTTAGAGTTTTGTGTAGATACCTTCATAATAAATTGATGGGTGGAAAAAACACTTTGACAATCCTTCTACCACAAACCTAAGATTATGAAAAGAAAGAGAACCTTGTTGCTAAGAAATTGGCCCAAAATTTCCTAGAAGACTTCTCGTATCGAATGCTCTTCAATCAAAGGGAAGAATGTGACAGAATCAATACAACCAAGCCTTCAATCTTTGGAGAATGATAGTTTTTTTGCAAGAAAGTCCTAACTATAAAACCCTTATGTTTAACTCTAACCACTTGAAGAATGTGACAGAATCAATACAGCGAAGCCTTCAATCTTTGGAGAATGATAGTTTTTTTGCAAGAAAGTCCTAACTATAAAATTCTTCTGTGCAACGTCTCTAACCACTTGTTAGGTATCCAGTTAAATTTGTAGCTATGTTTGTTATAAACAAATTGCTTAGGAGTATAACATGTGGAATTTAACAGTTAAGAACGAGTATTTCCGATGTGGGAGGTTCGATTCCGGAGGGGAATGAGACATATAAACCTCTGTAAACTAATACAAAACTTAACTTTAAAATAGCCATTTATGTGAAAAATTCAGAATTCTGCGCCATAATGTTCATTTTGGCCATACAGTGGAGCTATCACAGCTGGAAAATATCATTCTAGATATACTCTCTCAGCTTCAAACATTATACAAAGAGCATAGTGTGAAGGAAAGGGGTTGGTCATTCTTAAGGCATAGTGCATGGCTGTCTTTAATTTTATCATTGCTCCAGGTAGGTCTGTGGAAAGTGTCTGTGAGAAAGATCCCAGTTTCAAGAGAGGACACATTTTGGATAGAGCAGAGGTAGAGCTGCAAAAATTGCTTGATCCACAGATATTAGTGGCAACTCTGGTAGGAATTCATATGAACTGTATGAAAAAATTCAAACCTGGCAAAATCCAGAGAAATTCCATTGGCAGAAAAGCACGGATGTTCTCCAGTTGTTTTTCCACTGCATAAGTTAGTTGTATTGAGTTTTAACACATTGCCAACATGTAAATTTCCACATTGCCAACATTGAGAGGCATCAAATTCCACACAATGTTTAGGTGAACGATAAGTCTAACTTCATCCTAACAAGAGATGGTTCAAGAAACATCACCAGCACAAGCCCAAAACCATTCAATATGGACCATACACAATTCTCCAAGTTGTGTATGGTCCATCAACCTATCTGAATCCTCACAGTTGGAGGAGGTACATACTTCAAATGTTACACCCACATAATGCAATCCTAGAGATCCAAGCTCCATACTCAGAGAATATATTGTTCAACCTCCAACCTAAATCAATAGATTCAACACAGAATAGGCAAACTACATCATATTTAATAGGTCAACAGGGAACCTGCCATCTTGAGCCAAAGGGATATCCCAGGCTATATTTGAACAACACTTTCTAGAAATTATGGACAATTTCTTCATAAGTGGGGATGAAACGATGTATGTAACAGTAAATGTATAATGTTGTAATTATTCACGTATGGGTATCTAGTTTTTAATATCTCAAGGAACACAAATTGGCCCTGGAGTATGGCAGTTACAGTTTTTTTTAATACTCTTAGACAACCTGAGACAACTAATTTTTTGCATATAAAAAACCTTCAAGTCCCTATTTTCTTGGTGCGTCCCATTTCATTAACCTTTGAGTCCCTATTTTTCGGGTGTGTTCTTGAATATTTGTTTTCCTCATCATTAAGGTCCTTGGATCCTTATCATAAAAGGGGCCACATTAGGGTTCGAAGGCATCCATTACATGGTCTGAGGTCATCAACCCCTGGGGTGGTTGAGCCTATTTAAGGGTGATTTGTGAAGCTGTCCACCTTTGTACATTTGGTATTCTAGTACACTTGGAAGTTTGCAAATGCCCATGTCTCCTAGAACATGAAGAAGGGCACAACTCAATACCCAACCAAGCACATGCAAGATATATCTATTAAACATTTCAAAGAGGAATCCATCATTAGATTTCCAATGACCTTACCTATTCATAATAATGAGTGTTTACATGGACTTTGTGACATGTTTGCCTCAGACAAACAGACAAACTGATAGGATTTTGGTGGCAGGTAATAGACTAACCAAAATGGCCAAATTTAACCCTCACCTCTTCACAAGCAAGGTAGGGGATATTAGTAAAATATTGATAGCCTAGGTATTTCTAGGAATGGCCTTCCTGAAGATATTGTGAGTGCGGAATTTATAGGAAACTTTAAGGATTATTTTAAGGATTTGTGCACATAATTATCCCCCAACAATAACAACTAGTACTAGATTCATGTGCAAACAGAAAGAGTTAGAGAGCTATTGTTTTGTTAAGAGCTCATGTGGCTTGGTAAGAAAATTGCAACTCCAAATTCTAATCTGGAGTCCAAACAATATGCAAACTAATACAAAATTTAACTTTAAAATAGCCATTTATGTGAAAAATTCAAAATATACATTAAAGCTTTCCTCCCTGAACATACAAAATTGCAACTCCAAATTCTAATATGGAGTCCAAACAATATGCATTACCAGACCGAATTCCATGGGCTTGAAAATGAATTACATCATTACATTGCATCACCATCTAAACACAAATTAAGAGTAGTGTGGCAACCTACTCCACACCTACTCTAAGCCAAATTCAATTCATAATTAGTGCTGGTGCTGGCAGGCTGTTGTAAGCACAAAATTGGGCCATGCCCAACACAAATTTAGAGCCAGACTGTGTATCCCATAGAGCTAAATTATGCATATTGAATCCCTTCTGTATGTTTTTTCATGTCCTGTAAACACAAAAAATTTACTTACCTGGTCAGCCACATGGGGTTTTAATCTTAGAATATAATGGATACTATTTACGATATAAACATTCATCATAACACTGGTTTAGGCATAAGGGATAGGAAGGAGATTTTATAATCTCAGAAACTATTCCAGAACCTGTAGGATAGGGGTATCACTCTGTTATTATTCATATGGGGTTTTAATCTTAGAATATAATAGATACTATTTACGATATAAACATTCATCATAACACTGGTTCAGGCATAAGGGAAGGAAGGAGATTTTATAATCTCAAAAACTATTCCAGAACCTGTAGGATAGGGGTATCACTCTGTTATTATTCATATTAATAATTACATTCACATGCACAACATATAGAGGATAGATGGGAAGGCTGAGACAAAAGTCTCTAAATTAAAATCTTTGTGCTTTTGGTCTTCAAAAGGCTCTGAATTAAAACTTTATTTTGTGATTTACAGGAGCTGAAGCAATGTTTGCTGATTTGGGTCACTTCTCAGTAAGATCCATCCAGGTGAACTTAAAGAGTTTCCTTTGACTGCCGAGATTCATTTTTGTGATGTATCCTTTTCTTCTTAGAACAGGCATATGTGTTTTTCAATTTTAAGACCATATATCAAATTGCACAGATTTTATTCTGATAACAATTATATATGTGGGTTCTTGACATATAAATGGTTTTTGCAGTTAGCTTTCTCATGTGTAGTATTCCCATGCCTGCTATTGGCTTACATGGGTCAAGTTGCATACCTCATGAAACATCCCACTGTGATGGAGAAGGCATTTTATGCTTCAATTCCAGGCAAGCTTCCATCAGCGTCTAGATTGACTGAATTAATGCCCCTTAGAATTTGGAGATGAAGCTGGCAAATTATTTGTCTCAGATTCTTTTATTTATGAATATTCTTTGTTGGTAAAACTTCTTGAGTCACTTCTAACTCATATTTATTTTGTTTGCTTGTGAATATATTGATAATGGTTTGAACTTTAGGGTTATATTGGCAAATCTTAGTTTGATATATTTCACATTATCTGTGATTATTCAGATGGTATTTTCTGGCCAGTCTTTGTGATAGCTACTGTGGCTGCCATGATCGCAAGTCAAGAAATGATCTCGGCAACATTTTCATGTATCAAAATGGCCATGTCCCTAGGATGCTTTCCTAGGTTAAAAATAATTCACACATCAAAGCGGTTTATGGGTCAGATCTACATTCCTGTCATCAACTGGTTCCTAATGATAATGTGCATCTTAGTATGTGTCGGTTTTAGGAGCACCACTGAGATATCAAATGCATATGGTGAGTAATGGAGATATGGCACTATTTAATCTAGTGCAAAATTTGTTTATTTGTTTGTGTAGTTTATGTAATGGAGGTTTGGTTTCTTGTTAGCAGACAAAATTTGTGAATCGTTGGTTAAACATTGAGTATCATGAATTAATTACTCACACATGACATAGGTATTAATATCAATGTATACCTTCACTTCTTATCTAGAGCCTTAATCTTGGGAGAACTTGGCTTATCAATTTTCTTTTTGATTGCAGGTATTGCAGAGGTAGGGGTGATGATGGTGACTACAAGCCTAGTGACTCTTGTCATGGTTCTTATATGGCAGAAAAATGTACTCCTTGCAATTGGCTTTCCTGTTCTATTTGGATCAATTGAGCTGACTTCTTTTTCTGCAGTCTTGAGGAAAGTGGGGCAAGGTGGTTGGCTTCCACTGGCTTTTGCCACCTGCTTCCTTCTTGTGATGTACATTTGGAACTATGGAAGTGTTTTGAAGTATCAAAGTGAGGTGAGGAAAAATATTTCAATGTATTTGATGCTAGAACTAGGATCCAACCTTGGGACAATACGAGTCCCAGGAATTGGGTTGGTTTATAGTGAACTTGTACATGGAGTACCTGCAGTTTTTGGGCAGTTTTTAACAAGCCTTCTAGTAATACATTCGACCATTGTATTTGTTTGTATAAAGTATGTACCAGTTCCTGTTGTGCCACAAAATGAGCATTTTCTCTTTAGGAGAATTTGTCCAAGGGACTATAACTTATTTCGGTACATGGCTAGATATGGCTACAAAGACATTCGCAAGGAACATTATCAGGCATTTGAACAATTACTTATTGAGAGCCTTGAGAAGTTTCTTCGAAAGGAGGCTTTAGAACTTTCCCTTGAGAACGAGAGTATCAACCTAGACTCAGAGGACGAATCAGTCAATTATAAAGGAGTAGGATGTTCAAATGGTTTCACTGAATCCCTTGGGATACCTTTGATGGCAGACCAGAGACAAACACAATATAGTGTCCCATCAAGGGCTCTATCTGGGGCTAGCACATCATCAGGTCTACCCACAAGTGTTATGTCTGCAGATGAAGATCCAAGTCTTGAGTATCATCTTTCATCCCTGCGTGAAGCTAAAGAATCAGGAGTTGTATATCTTGTTGGTCATGGAGATGTCAAGGCTAGAAAGGATTCATGGTTTCTCAAAAAATTGGTTATAAACTACTTCTATGCTTTCATGAGGGTAAACTGCAGGGCAGGCCCTGCAAACCTTAGTGTGCCTCACACCAATTTGTTGCAGGTCATGGGATTCCTCAAGATGCAGGAAGTGTTTGTTGTACGTTAAGAGGGGTCCCATGGAATCATTTTAGAACTCATGCAAACCAATGTGCCATGTTGCTAAAAGACAAATACTTATTAAAATTCAATGGAAGAGTACAAAAGCAGAATAAACCTATCAAGAAAACAGCTCCATTGATTTCTGCCCAGAAAAGGATTGAAATGGCCATTAACTGCTTCAAGTTGCCTATAACAGCCTGGAAGCATATAGAAAGGCCACATACATTCTGTCCAAGTAAGCTAGCTAACCAGATAGTATTCTTGAAGTGTCTACATAGCTTTCAGTTCACAGTTTTACTTAATACCAAACTAGACATCTTGTTCGGGTCATCTAATGGTTATGATTTCTGAACACTGGCCTGTCTAGAGACTTCTATAAATTGCAATCACAATTGATAGACAGATCGAATTAGGGAAGCAATTATGGGGAAGATGCAAAAACGCCAAGGTAACTAACACCCCAACTCTCGAGTCTCATCAATAGCTACTCATTTTTCTGTAAATACCAGGGAAATTTTAAGGAATGTCTTGTTTTCACAGTTAGGTGGGGCAATCTTTAACATATAAGAAAAAAAATAGGAAATAACTACTAAATGTGAAAACTTGTTTCCAAGACTTACATTTAATATTTGTAGAGAGCGCGGCAGAATGTGAAGTTTGATCGATTGGCAAAATATGCTTTACAGATTCTGTCCATTGCTCCCTTATTTTCAGGAAAGTGTTTCTAAATAACCTAGGGACAACCACTAGGCAAAAATTTTACCTAGTGCCCTTATGTTCAGCACAGAATGGAAGCTACGCCTTACAAGGATAAATTTCACAAAACCAATCTCTAAAGCCAGCCACAGAGAGATAACCCTCCAGGTGAAAATATACAAACATTACCTGAACTATGAGCATAAACTTTGTAACTGCTTGCAAAATCCAGGGTAGCTTGTGAATTTATTGAAAATAAAGGCCAACACTATTGTGAAGAATATGATATTTATTTATGCTTGGCACCAAAACCGTATCCAGTAGGTACCACTGGGTGCAATTACAAAGGGCCAACTCCAAATGTAATCTAGTAAGACCGCTGAAATCTACCACTGACATTAAAACTTATCAAAACAGAAGAATCTGTTGGAAATGGCCCGAATCCCCAGATGGGCAATAGCTATATGTTACCTTAGTGAAAGAAAACGGTCTGTGAGGCCCAAAATCCAGGTTTGAGGCATCACTTGGAACTAGGCTCTGTATATATATATATATATATATATATATACATGGAGTGGGCATGCCTCAGGATGTTTTGAATGAAATTTTCCATTTTCTATCAACCCAAAGGACCAACTATCTATAAGCTACTGTTAGGTTAAAGTACTGCATCTGATCAATCCTATTTCTATGATTCACCTTAAAAGCAGGCACAACATACATGAGAATCAAATCCAAAACTAGAGGGATTCATTCTTTCAACGGCACTTACCGGATGATGCTACGGAGGATTTAGGCATCTTGTTATGAGGGTCCTGGAATTGAACTCACTTGTTCCCCCATCCCTGAGATTCCATGGAGCATTCTTTCATGGCGGCCGGGAGGATTCAGGTAGGCATGAATGAATTCCCTCAATCACAGACGGTGCCCATGAAACCAGATTCGACGAGGGGGCAACTCAGGCGATATGGAAAAAAAAATTGGTGTTCTGTTGCAGTTGGGTGCGGCCCTCTACCATGTACACAGAATAAGCATGGTGTTGTTGTAGTAGCTTTGAAGAAGGCGAGGGTAATTGAGTATTTCGAGCACATTTCCCTTCACAAATTCCTTCAAAAATCTCCCCTTGCATTGAACGCATGGATACCGCCGAGAAATATGATTAGTGGTAGTGGGAATTTAGAAGAGGCTAACATGAACCACCGCCGTCGGAAAGATTTAATGTCCACTCCTTAGAATAAGTGTTCTAATTTACATGCAAATTCAGACTCATAACTAGATATGGAGATGACCTATCTAATGTAGCAGCTGAATTGTAACAGTGGTGCATTACTCATGACCAAGGAATGCCTTGCATAAACGCTCCCCACTACTGGGCCTAGTCCCAACGATCCATAGGATGCCCTCATTATAGTGCCCCATTTTTATTGCCCTTGATATGTGCAAACTTGGAGGTCATTTCTTGGAAACACACACCTTCTCCCCCAAACCCTACCCTATAAACCCATTGACATTTTTTAAACTTTAGAGCCTATTGTATGTGCTTTGATTTTTATGCATGGTGGTGAACCTTGTACAAACTTGTATATAAATATGTATAGATGTTGTTTCTTTATTGATATTGAGATTGATATTGAGACTCTCACTTATGTCCTGTACAATTACCAACTAATTAGTAACACCATGATACAATCAGGTTAATGATATATATCACGTTGAACATAGGGCATATATGTAACACATATATGTGAAATGTAACAATATATATAAGTAACATGAAAACTCCCATGTTGATGGAAAGAGATCTTAAAATATGTCACACCAATGTTAAGCAAATGTGAGACTAACATGCTTTAGGAATTCGCATAACCTGAAGATAACACACAACTTGAAGATAACATTATTATAGACCAATTTTTATGCCTAAAAATATGAAGGGTTGTGCACACTGCATAAAGAATATAATTGTGTACAAATCTAATCAAAAGGTTTTATTTTTAAGGAAAACACAATAACCTAAGCGTCGGATATGCGACGGAGCTTCGTCGCTTAAGCGATGCTTACTAACGCGTCGTCGCTTAAGCATATGTTCATGACAACTATTGCACTATAATGGCATATGTTCATAGTGGAATGGTTGTACAAGGGTCTATTTGTTGATTTTGGAGCTCTATTTCTCATGGGAGCCCTTCTTCAAGTTATACTTCAATGTGAATTCAAGCACAACTAAAGAGCTTCGGTCTTGGATCAACTCTATCAACAACTCTTCTTAACTTATTCCATATTGCCTCAAGGCTCTTAATGCATAGTTGTTAAAAGAGATATGGGGAAATCTTTCCCACACTAAAACATATGATGGAATCTCCTATTTTAGCTCAAAATATAGAGACCATTGATCATGGATATCTCTTCAAGGCCTTTGAGATGAGCTGAAAAACTAGAAAACAAAACTTCAAAAATTGATATCAAGGTAGAAATTTATGGGAAATTCATGTGTGCATTATATAATGCATGTGTGGTATTGAAATCAATTTTTTTCTAGGTAGGATAGTTTTCACTCACTCAAGGCGTCGTCGCTTAAGCGACACTTATGAGGCTTTTCGTCACTTAAGTGACGCTTATGAGACTAGCCGTCACTTAAGCGACGCTTATGGCCACATTTTCAAAAAAAAATTTATCTTTGTGATTTTTGGTAGGTTTAAAAAAAGAAATCCACGCGGCATCGGATTTTTCCATCAGATTTTGGATCGAAATGTAGTAGTGGGATTTATATTGACGAATTCCTTCAACTATATTTGACAAAACACAACCATCTTCACCTATACCTATGCAGGTCAACAAGACGTAGTGAACCTTGTGTTAGCTTATCTAGTTGGTGTTGTTGTGTATTGGGGAACTAACAACACAGAAAGGCTAGTTTGTATCTTGTTGAATCTAAAATGTAAACATGTTGGGATAGAAAATATATATGCAACCATTGAAATTGAATAAAGTTTCACTTTTGCAGAGATGATAGTGGATGAACTCCCTTAAACTCCTTGGCTTGTTTATGGATATTTCAACACTGTTGACACCTAAGAAGACAAGGAAGGCATCCTTCTAGTTAGAATCCTAAAATACTATAAAACTAGGATAAGATTGTATGACCCTTCAAGTCGATGGATTCCTACAAGTTATGGTATTATTATTACAACTTTTGTAAGAGTAACAAGAGAAACCTCAAAAATATCAAAAGGGCCACATTGTCTGAGAGAAACACATTTTCTACTATAAATATGCTCAACATAGCTAATTATTGGGGTATGCCACACTATCCATCTATCATTTGAGGTACTTACAAAATGTGTATGCCCAAGGATTGCTATATTATGAATTTCAAGAGTCGAAGTTAAATAAATTGCATCAAAAAAATTTCAAAGGACAAGGGGAAGAACCCTAAATTTAGTGGTGGAAAAATCAAAATGGCCATTTTGTTGGATTAACATCTTCAAAAAAAATTAGGAGTACAACCATCATTCTAACCTACCTTTTTTCAAAATAAAAGAATCAATCCGACCTACCTTTTTTTCACTATTGAAACAAGGTTGCCATCCCTTGTGATCGGGTTGAAGGTGGATGTTATTGTTGTTGACAGTATCTTCATATACATCAATGATATGACCTATATGAGGTATATTATTGAAGGACTGACTTGATTAGGGTAGCCTCCAATTGCTGCTGATCACCTTACATGCAGGTTCATCATTATATGCAGCTCCAATTTGCCTAAATGTGCACACTAGTCCCTTTTTTATGACTAGGGTGCCAGCTCCATGATTGAAACAAACCCAGTACTGATGTTATTTATGTTGAGATTGCACCCAAAATTATTATTTTTCTGGATTTTTGAGAATTAATTTGAGGCAATGACTTAGGGTAGAGGGTGGATGGACTATCTAGACACACCTGAAATGCTTAATCATTGCCCTAGATTAAAAGTGATCAGGGTGAAGTTTTACTTCTATCTTATGATTTTTATCACTGCATAGAATTATCATTAACATGCAGTTATCCATTTAAAAGTGTACAAAATTATCTTCGAAAAGGTCCATGGAATTATGTATATTAGGCTTCAAGAAGATGTTGTGACTTCTATTGAATTCTACATGTCTAAATTCTATTGATGAAAACTTAAAGTATTATACTGAGAAATTATAGTAGTTTACAAAAAATTATAAAATCCAAGAAGCAACTGATAGAGAAACCAAGCATCCACTCTACAGGATCTTCAAGAACTAACATAATTCAAGTGATGGATGTATGCATACTGCTGCAAACATTATATCTCTACTCATTAGATTTCCTACAAAGTGTTGTAGCTTGCTTAGTGCTCCTCTTTGTTTATCATTTAGGTTCAACTTAACGGTGAAATCAACAAGTCCAAGAAAATCTTCTAGTACATCTCCTCAATAGTAATGGACAAATAATGATGTTAGTTCTTGGAGATCCTATAGAGTGGATGTTTTAACCTCTCCAATGCTACTCTGTAGAGCATAACGCAACACTTCATAGAAGATTCTAATGGTTTTCTTGGACATCTTGGGGTATCCTAATAAATTTCATAATGATAGTTGGGAGGAATGCATTCCGAAATTCCATGGGCAATAGTATTCTTCTAGGTTTCATGTTGAATTACTTATTGAATCTTTTCCAAAGTTGAATGTATCCCTGAGGATATTAAGATGAATATTTTCAATATATATCTTAACTTGCAAAAATGTGACATAAGAAATTGGTATATATGGATTCCTAGTAAGGGTGTATACTCAATTGTAAATATTCTCAAGTTGTTATACAAGATATGTGATCCTATTCTTGATGAGGAATCTATTGAGGATCTAGTTTACCCTCTACAAAATCAAGACCTTGAAAAAATCCATGAAGAGTCCTTTGAGCAAGCCCCTATTTAATAAAGAACCCATTATCCTATTATATTACCTCATCCCAAGAATCTAAATTAGATGGTCCATATTGTTGAGATTCTGATGAGGAATATTTTGTAGGAAAACCCTTGTTTGATGATGAGATGGAAAATGCATCCATTTAACCATTTCATGAAGAGTTGAATGATATATTTGAAATAAATAATCATAGTTTTGGGGACCCCATATATTATTCATATAGTGAAGCATCTAATGAGGAACCTAAATATTTGGAACCTATAGAGCAACAAAGCATCCACTCTACAAGATCTCCAAGAACACATATCATTCAAGTAAAGGATGTATGCAGACTGCTGCAGACATTATATCTCTACTCATTTGATTTCATACAAGGTGTTGTAGCTTGCTTAGTGCTCCTCTCTGTTTATCGTTTAGGTTCAAATTAACGGTGAAATCAACAAGTCCAGTAAAATATTCTAGTACATCTCCTTTATAGTAATGGACAAATAATGATGTTAGTTCTTGGAGATCCTATAGAGTGGATGTTTTAAACTCTTAAGTGCCACTCTGTAGTGCATAACCTAGCACTTCAGAGAATATTATCTTCACTGTATCTTGAACATGCCCCTGTACATTAATTTTCAATTCCTCTCAGTTGCAATAATAACTGAAGAAGGCTTGAAAAAAGTTGAAATCTAAAATATAAGGCCCTAGCAACCTCAAAAGATTGAAGAGCTCTTTAAAACTGTTCTGAAAAAGGGTGCATGACAATAACACCCGTATCCTCGTATGTATTTGGGAAAGAGCATGGAGTATGTTGGTTTCCTTATTGCGTGGGAAATTCCCTTCATCTAAAACCAGCAGTCCTGGTCCCTAAAGTAGAATTTGTTGTCAAGATTCACCCAATGGTTCAAATTAAACACTTCATATTCTAAGGGTTTATTAAACATGATAAGATGAAATACACTATGGAATTGCTTCAACATATATACTTACAAATTTGGAAGATGAAAATGGTGGATGGACCACCACTCCTTAATGAAGTCATTCTTTAAATAGAAAATATGATGGCTAGTAAACCCTAACCATTTTAACTGTCTTTCAAATCTTTGTGTTTGAGGGGCCTGAGTAATTTTTTATAAAACACATATCAACCACCCCTCAATGTAATCTTGCATCAATACTACAATTATATCTTGTCAAACCCTTATTTTGAATAACCCTTCTTCAATTTTTTATAGAACCTAGTGCTGATTCCATGAGCTAGTCACTTGATCTTCATTATCATTCACATATATTACTACTAGCCAATTTCTCATTTTTCTTTCAGAAAAAAAGGTGAGGTTATAAAATTGATGCCTCCACAAGGATCTAAGCTTACAAATATTCCTCTATTTTCTCCCTTTTTAGAAGCATTGAATCTCTTATGAAAGGCATCCCCCCAAGTTTCTTTTTTACTTCAGTGGCTTTCAGGAAATTTGTGTTCTTTCTCTCCTACAGAATACCGCAAGTGGTGATCATTTATCAGAGGATATCTATATGCCCTATCTATCCAACCTCTATTTTATTTTATTTGTTTTGAGAGGGGAGCACACACTTGTTTCTTCTCACCAAAATGATGCCTAATACCTGCGACAAAAAGGTACTAATTGTGCCCTAAACCTAAAACCATGACATAAGAGTTATTTAAAGCTTATATGGATTTTATTCATTAATTAATATAGGTGGAAGCAGGCAAAGCAAAAAATTCAATGATAGTTGTGTCATTTCCAACATTTAATCTTCTTAATCTTCCATTTGTTGCTTTTATGTGTTTTTCTTATATTTTAACAACCAAACAAAATAACCTCTGGAAAATATTTGTTATTGCTAAAATTTGAAAATTATTGGGTTAGGTTCGAGTTGATTTCTAATAAAAGGTTTTTATAATAAAAAACTTGAAAGAAGAAATCCATAACATTTGGCAGACTTCTGGAAAATCCTTGTTGTCGATACAATTTGGAAAATATTGGGTTAGGTTCGAGTTGTTTTCTAGCCTAAGGATTTTATAATGAGATTGAATTATATTCAAAGTTTTCTATAAAATCCCTAGTGGTTAGGGTACGTGTGCCTTCTCCTTGATTTCACACTTGGGTGCATCTAATATACACCCAAGGGTAGGATGTCACACCCCCAAACTCTATTTATCCCTATTACCTCTATTTTCGTGGGTGTTGAATGAGGGTAACCTACTCTAATAGCCTCTTCCTTTACTCTATTGGCCTCTAATAGCCTTTGACTTTCCTTTTTTTCCCTTTCCTCTATGAGGATGACGATGACTTTCCTTTATTGTCCACGTATCCCATAATATATCTCGATCATCAATACAATAGAAATATCACTCAGCTATAATAGCAGTGCAGTATAACAACTAATAAGCCTTAGCCTACAAGTTATTTGGAGTAGGAAATGAAAGAAATTAAAGGGGAGAATAGGGATGTAGGGCAAGCGTTAGGGAAATATGGAAAAAATAGTAAAGGGACAAGAAGGGCGACACAACATGCAAGAGTGATACTACCACGATCCTAGACCATGACGGAAATCTTATCATTCTAGTATCACTAAGATAAAATCAAACTCATTCAATGAACTACTCTAATATATTGAATTAGTAATGAATCCCTGGAGATTTGCAAAATATTTTAAAAATTTTTAAATCGAAATGAATTAGGGCATTTTTCTTGTTGTTATCTGATTATGTGGTCGCTTAGGCATAAATATCCCTAGAATCAAGTCTAAAATATATTTGAAGGAGTTATGTGCATAAAAAAAGGAAATGTTGTCCATTTTGAAGTGATTATGGACATGGACAGTGGTGGAAAGAAACATATTTCACAAATATAGGCATGTAAGTAGTGACAAAGAGGGTTATTTATAAGATATGGACCCAACTAGGGATTTTCCAAACATATCTTAGAACCAAATTTAGCCCTGAAATTGCATTCGGGACCAACCCAAAACCATCAAGCAGCAACCCTTTCTCAATTCTCAGTGCATAAGAAGCAATTAAGGGTTGATTATGAAAGCTGAAAATAATTTTTTCCCACCAAGACCGCATTCCTATGAATTCTTTCCATAGTAAAAACCCTAATCCATGAAATCCATGCTTCATTTTGTAGGTTCTAAGAATGAATAACCTTCAAACATATGGGGTACCTTCATTTTCTTCATCGTTGGAGGGCCGAAGGATGGACACAAGCGTGCAACAATATCCCTCTGGAAACAAACACGCAACAATTTCTGTAGGAGCAAGAGTTCTAAACAAAGTAATGGCAATTTTCGCAGGCACAAGAATTATAAAGGTTGTAATGGAAATATCCGTAGGTGCCAGAAGTCTAAAAGCTGTAACGGTAATTTCTAGATTTTTGGGCATTAAACTACATAAACCACCAACCTCTAATGTGGTCATCATTGAGTTGTCTTTTCCTAATTAAGACATGCTTAACTCGGTGCTTCATATTATTGATTATATGTAATTATTGCATATTATATTTCCATTTACCTTTATGCATTAAAGGTAATGGTAAACTATAATCCTTTTCTTCCATTCTTGGTCATATAAATCTTACATGTACCTATGTTCAATAAGTTTGAGTATTTTCTAATGAATTTAGATAAATCATAGTATTTATGTTATGATACTTTACCATTCATATGAAAAGGTTGTTAAGATTAAAAAATCCCCAAATTTTCAATAAGAGGATTCACTACTTTGGGATGTGTAATTAACTATTTAATAATCTATTCATCTACTTTTATGTACAATAATATATATGTTTAGGAATCTATGTAACGTTTTTCATTAACTGAAATTGTGACACTGTTGTATCTATCATGTACATTTGGTCATAGGTTTTGAATATGGATGTGGACAAATACAACATACTTCCCCAACCACCCAACCTACAAGAGGAACCCTCATCGTCATCATCACCATCATCTTCATCATCGTCATCATCATCATCGCGATTGTCGTCTTCATCGTCATAACCCTCATCATCTTTGTCATCATCGTCGTCGTTGTCATCATCATGATGATGGTGGTAATGGCGTTGATGATGATGATGATGGTTTTCATCGTCATCATCATCATCATCATCCTCATCATCATCATGACCCTCATCATCATCATCATCATCATTTCCATCATCATCATCATCATCATAATCATCATCATCACTGTCATCGTCTTGATCATCACCATCTTCATCATCATGACCCTCATCATCACCATCTTGATCACCATGACCCTCATCATCATCATCATCATCATCATCATCATCATCATCATCATTGTCTTCATCATCATCCTTCCCATCACCATCATCATCATTCACATCATCACCATCCTCATCATCATCATCATCCTCATCCTCATCATCCTCATCATCTTCATCATCATGGTCATCATCATCATCGTCATCTTCATCTTCATCATCATCAACATCATTACATTCATCATCGCCATTACCATCATCATCGTCATCTTCATATTCATCATCGTCAACATCATTACGGTCATCATCGCCATTACCATCATCATCATCATAGCCATCATCACCAACATCATTACAATTTAAAATTTAAATTACAATTACGTTACAGTCTACACATTAGAATTCAATTGCAATTTAACATTGAAATTCAATTGCGATTTAAATTTTCAAATTTAACATGTAATTACAACTGAAAATCCAATGTGTAGTTACAATTTAAAAGTTCAATTTCAATTACATGTCATTGGAGCACCATGACCCAATTTGCTTGACACATTAGAGCACCATGACCCAATTTTCA